>CAMXCT020000244.1:182500-282578 GCA_947184155.2 Cladocopium goreaui | reverse complement strand
TAAGAGTGATGATTAACAGTGATGATTAAATAGCAGGGATGATTAAGAGTGATGATTAACAGGGATGATTAACAGGGATGATTAAGAGTGATGATTAACAGTGATGATTAAATAGCAGGGATGATTAAGAGTGATGATTAACAGGGATGATTAACAGGGATGATTAAGAGTGATGATTAACAGTGATGATTGACAGTGATGACTAACAGGGATGATTAACAGTGATGATTACGAGTGATGATTAACAGGGGTGATTAAGAGTGATGATTAAGAGTGATGATTAACAGGGATGATTAACAGTGATGATAAACAGTGATGATTAACAGGGATGACTAATAGGGATGATTAACAGGGATGATTAACAGGGATGATTAACAGGGTGATGATTAACAGGGCTGATTAAGAGTGATGATTAACAGGGATGATTAAGAGTGATGATTAACAGGGATGGCTAATAGGGATGATTAACAGTGATGATTATAACAGGGATGATTAACAGTGATGGTTAAGAGTGATGATTAACAAGAATGATTAACAGATATAACATTGATGAATAGCTATTGATTATAATTATGAATGTTTCCTAAGTCATGGGGCTACACCAATAGCTGGATGGTTTTATTTCATGGAAAATCCAATCTATAGATACATGATTTCGAGTCATCCCTATTTTAAGAAACCACCATATATCATAGCTATAATTTGATAGGGCTACTGTATAGCATCATATAGCATGATATATGCCAAAAATCCCTATCAACCAATATCACCTGACGTCTTGGGTCGGCTGAGAAGTCACTATTTCAATTATGCGCATCGCCGAGCAACCGGCTGTCTGGGGGCCACTAGGGACTAACATCCGTGCCATTCCTGTCAAAGGGTTTTCCCATGAGGCTATTCAAGCTATTTGTCGCCAGCTTAGTTTGCCTATCTGGTGCCCTGTTCCCATTGGTGACATGGTTCTCTGCTCATGGATTGGATTTCGCGACTATACAGGTTATAGGTTCGGGTGTATCCCTACGGCCATCTCTCCCCGGAAATCCACGCACAGAGATTGGCAAGATGTGTTATTTCTATTCTCAGTTCTGCAGCTGCCCATCACCAGTGTGTCATGAGCATAAACGATATCAGCCAGATTCCCTTGCGCGAATGATGAGGAAAGGACTTACAGTGCAGCCCAAAGCTGTTGGCTATGCCAGAAGTTTGGTCGCAATCAGTGACGATATGCTGTTCTTGGATTGCACTTTACTTTACCCACGTTTTATGTGGAGGTTTCCTGAAATGGGGGTACCCGTAAATCATCAATTCTAATAGGAATTTCAAATTTCTATTAAAAACCATACATTTTTGGATATCCCCATTTCAGGAAACCTCTAGATGTTCTCAATGATCTAAAACGGATGAATCCCATGATCTTTGATTCGGAAGATCGACTCAAAACCACCAGCCAGGTAGATTCATTTGGGAGCCACAAGAAATCCATTTCGGTCCTAAACCCAACTTCTGATGTTTGCAACTTTTTGGGCCCTCCGGTCATCAGCTCCGCTGTAGCTCCGCTGGATGTTTTTTCCCCATAAATTGGATCATCCTGTGGCGCCACATGTAGATCATTCGCTTCGATGGAGGCGATCACAGCGGAACCAGCCTGAGAAAATGATCGCTGAGGCCGTGGGGTAATGGTATCAGATTGATGTATTTACAACTGTCTACCTTATATATATATATGTATAATCATATACACATATGACATATGTATATATATATATATACATAGACACATATATATATATATACATATTAGACGCATACATATATACATATATATATATACATACAATATATATATATATATGTATCTATATGCTGTATATCTATATATTTAGTAGATTGCAATTTATGATATATCACCATTGAGGGGCTTCCCTTTACCTATCAAAGGATATTCCCCTGACACAGTCACCTCCATGAATCAACATGATGCAGCTGCTGTCCAAGCGAAGGACCCCATTATCTTTATGGTCCAATTATGTTCAGTTGATGGTACAAAATACAAACCCAGTTGCCATCAAATTATATGCTTTGTAATCATTTTTGATCCAATTTGTCAACATATCATCATGAATCATAATCCAATTGATGGTACACAATTAGGTATACACATCCACCCCACAGAAATGGCCCCCCGAAACGGGCTTCCAAACGCAACAGCTCCACCAGAAGCTGCTGGGGTCCTCCTCCGTCAATTGCGGCACCTGGGGGAAATCGAAGCATGCGGTTTTAGAATGGATATACCATCTAGAAAACAAACATAGCTATTGAACATGGCCATAGAAATAGTGGATTTACCCGTGAAAAATGGTGGATCTTTCCACAGTTATGTAAACGTTTACCAGAGGGTAACATGATCATATCAATGCTTGTTATCTGATCATATCCATTGACATGATATATAATGGATATAACGGATTTGTTAAATAATTCTGCTGCAAATTCTCTGGGTGATGTGAACTCATGATAACTCATGCCCCTTTGAGGTGATTTTGGGTAGCCAAACATTGGATGGTTGGAAACAACAAAATATTGGACATAAACAACAAAAAATCGGATCGACACCACATGAGTGTTCATAAAATGGGATCCCTTACTCTTTACAAAAAAGATAAGCAATGAACCAAATATGTAAGTAAGATGGTAGCTATTGACCGGGCACAAAATAATTAGCAATTAGTAATTGGAATAATGTCATGCCATTTTAGGGATTGAACAGTTGAAGATCGACATAAAGATGTTGCAGCACCCCCAAGACGCACCAAATGTGTCTGAGGGTTTGGTTGAAGTTGAGGTTGGCTTCCTCACACCAAGAGATCACGGGATTCTGTTCACACACTGTGAGTAAATTTTGGCAAAATCGAAACTGGTGAGTCTGTTGCAATTCGTGTCCACGACCATCTCCGTCCCGAAATATCCTTGGATGATCCCCAAATCCTAATCATCATGACAACACAAAGTACGTCAGCTAGTTTTTTTCAGCTAGATATTAGCAGGATTATTTCTCCGCTAAAGCTACATTTATAATGAATGTTCCTATTTTTTTCCTATATTTTACCATTGATATCATCCAGCCATTGTTTATCATCCTTTTCAAGATTGTTTCATGGCCTTGAAACGATGGCCCGTTCGCATTTTGAGACAAAACATATGCACTAGTGTTGATTGAGTGTGATTGGAAGAACATATGAGAAAACCAAATACCCTCTGGTTGTTTAGTGTAGCGACCTGGATAATCACCATTTTTAATGGGTAAATACAGGTAAATCATCGATCAATGGACCATTTTCCACAGTTAAACAACCAAAGGGTTAACAATCCCAGCCAAATTCCTGCCTCCGTAGTAGCGGGCACTGGCTCCTGAGAGGATGGGGGAAGGAGCAGCATGACTGGGAAGCCTTCTATAAACACAAAAAACCTGTACGAATCTGCATATTTGTATATGCATTAAACAAATAAAATACATAAAGTAAACCGTTTATAAACATCTATATATACATGTATCTACAATAATGTACTGTATATAATATGGTGCTATATAACTTACTAATGGCATATGTGGCAGATCAAATTAAGCTGTACATTACATTCTATTATATTATGGGTAACATATGTTTAAATTGCATCGTCTTGTTCGAGTCCGAAAAACCTATGCGATATTTAAAGTTAATATAAATCATTTAATGATTGGAAGTTAAACATGCTGTTGTCTTATGTCATTCTCTTTTGCACTAAATACACAAGTGCATTGAATATTGTATTGCAGTAAATATTACATGTATATATACAAGGAGGGCCCTCAATGAAGAGGGCTGAAATCAGCGTCCGTTAGCGACCCCAAATTCAGACCTTTTGCACACACAGCACGAGGCCCCACGTATAGGGTCAAAGCAGGCGACTCCCCCCAGCACCCCCAGGATCAATGTTGTTTCCTGGTGTTAATCACTGCAGCAGCCAACTTCCAAAGCGTCAGGTCTTCACAGCAAGACATTTTCGTCAACCTTGATTCCGGGGGGTGCAGGGGGGGGGCCAACATGTGGCCGGAAAGGCCCTTTGAATTAGGAAGAAACACATGTGCCGTCACTGCAGGTGGCACATCACAGCTGCAAGATGAAACCGCGTGATGTTTGTGTGTGAAACTAACAATGATCAATGGCGATGTCAATCTTTGCATTGGCTCCACTGCAACACTAGCATGCTTCGGTGTGAAACTACTAAGCACGATGTCACAACTTTATATTGGCTCTGCCGCAAAACTACTATGCTTCTGTGTGAAAACTACTAAGGGGAATTACAAACTTTGTATTGGCTCGGTGGCAAAACTACTAAGGAATTGTTCAATGGACAAAAAAGGAAACACTTTCTTCTATTTCTTGTCAATTGGCAGAATTCCTTAGTAGTTTTGCGTCCAAGCCATTGTGATTTCAATTTCACGGGTTAGTAGTTTTTCATGCGTGCATGAGCTGTGACTCTGCCGTGCCAATGCAAAGTCTGCGAAAATGGTTGGAAGTATCCTTAGTAGTTTTTTGGGGCCACAGCAAAAACAGGTGCCAAAGCACGCAAAAACGTGTTTTTGATGCTTTGGGAGACAGCAGTCGTTAGGTAACCTGCCGCGTGTGACTTCACCACATTCCTGTCTGACTCCTTTAGAGACAGCAGTCTCAAGTGCTTCAGTGAGACATATAGTTTTGAGGAAGCTGCTGCTGACTCCTCGGGAGAGCAGTCACAAGTGCTTCAGTGAGACATATAGTTTTGAAGAAGCTGCTACTGCTGACGGGTCATTTTGAAGGCCAGGAGCCACGAGAGGTCTTGGGTGCTCAGTTTGCCCGCCGATTTCAGGACTCTGCGTCGTTTTTTCTCCCGGCGCAGAGCTGAAACAAAAAGATTGAAAGTACAAGTGGTGCGATGCAGGTGCAATGCAGCTTCACAAAAAAAAAACCTGAGATGGGAAAGATGAAGGTGCAAGTGGCATGATGGAATGTCAATACAGCTTCACCAACACAAACATGGCACACAAGGATGAAATTGAACCAGCCTGGGCCTTGACTTCTCGACTGGTTTGCTGCAGCTGGCGTTTCAAGGCCTGCCTTTCAGCTTTCAAAGCAGCTATACGGTCATCCATCCCCGGCACATGGGCTACAGCAGCACCTTCCGCAGCATCCCTTTCCATACCAGCGGCGGCAGACGACATGGCTATAGATATAGTCAAATTGTGTTTTCTGCGACGAGCTGTGAGCCGTGCTAGCTGCAGAAGCCATGCCGTCTGGACAGCTTCCATGCCAATTTTCTCAAACTGCACAACTGGAAGATAGTGTGACAAAACATGGCCGGTGGGGGCCCAAAACTGGGGGCTTGAAAAGTGATGCCAAAGGGACTCCCGTACCATGTACCCCCATAGTATTATGGAAAAAAAATCTTTGTCCTATAGTGCCACCCACGTCTGCAAATCTGTTGGATCCACCCGGAGCGGCAACATCAAAGAAAAAGAACCTTATACGCGTGCGCCATTTGGCGTCGCGCTGGCCAAACGCACTGCATCTGCTGGGGTGTCGGCCTGTCAGGCCCAGGCCAAGGCACCCCTGCACCCATCAAGTGTTGAAGCGCTTTGTGCACTTGACCTGAGCCATTGCAGCCCACTGCATCGAAGCTTTTCTGCCATTGCCGAGCTGCCCAAAATTCGTGAGGGGCTTGCATGCACTGCCATAGCCAGGCCAGAGGAGGCACTAAACCATGCTCTGAATATGAGCACAACTCCTGGTGCTTCCTTTTCAAATATTGTTTAAAAGGGGAGAAGCCTTGCAGATCAAGCGGCTGTAGGTAATCCGTTGTCTGCGCTGGGATATATACAAGCTGCAGCTTGCACTTGCGTGCCATTGCCATGACCTGCCGTGGCAGGTGTGCCGGCGCACAATCAAGGAGTATACAACGCCTTGTTTTGACGGAAAACTTTTCAGCACTTCTGCGATCTCTTTGAGAATTTGGGCGCTGTTGGCAGCAGAGGTCCAAGCGGACTTTTGCCGCAAAACACGCAAACGAGTTTGTGGCAAAGCGCGCTGGGCGCGCAAGAGCTTCTTCGTGAGTTTCACCTGGGTGCCAATGAAAAAATGAGGCAACTTCCCTTGGATGTGCTTGCAGTTGCAAATCACGCTGACATAAGTAAGTCCACGCCCCTCGAACATGTTGCTTCAGCACCTGTGCATGCGGCTGTTTGCCACCTGCTGTCCGTGGCTTTGCCACACATCCAATAGGCGGTGTCATGGTGTGGCCGACGCTAGTCTCATCCAGATTTATAAAAAGCAGCTCCCTGTCCGCGAACCTGCTGTGGCAATAGCAGATGGTCCGCCAAAATGTCATGACCTGCTCGAGCGCTGCAGGAAGTGAAAGACAAAGCCTTATTATATATAGGGTCCCCAAATATAATTCCGAGGGAAGAAATTGATTGAAAATGGAGGCCTATTTTTGGTGCCAGATTCTGGCCCCAAAAATGGGACCGCCCAACCGGGATTAAGTAGGCTTATACAGGCATGAAACATGAGGGGGACCCATTTTTGGGGCCACATTCCGGCCCCAAAAATGGAGCCAGCCAAACCAAAAAAAGAAGACAAAATGTTGTAAGTTGGCTGGCCCGCGCCTTGTCGCGCAGTACAGCGGGGTCTCTGCTAACAACTTGCTTCAGCACCTTCCGGCGGACGCCCCACCGAGCCCGCCAGCGCTGCACCCACTTATTGACCATGCGTTTGTTTGGCACACCCATGTCCAGCTTCTGGCCATGGAAGGCCTCCTCCCACTTCAAAAACGTGTCCATCGCAGAAGGTGCTTGACAAAATTTCGTATTGCAGTCATAGACCCACTGCTCCGTGGCTGCTTCGGCCAGGAAGGCTTGCGCTTTGCGTGAAGCTGTGTCATCCAAAGCGGTCAAATCTGGCAGCGGCGTCGTCAGCAACATCTCTTGGATCAAAGCTGCCGCGGGTACCCATTGCTGCCATAGGATATCGTTGTCAAAGCACAAGCCATGCGGAGAGTCAAATCCATGTTAAAATTCGACAGCATGTAAACAGCTACCACAGTTTTGCGGGCTGCCGCTCCAAGGCCGGCACAGTGCAACCTTTTCCGTTTTTTGGCATTCTGCCGATAAGCCGCTTTCAGTGCTTTGCCGTTCTGCACCAAGGCTTCCTTCAAGTCTGACACCCTGGCATCAGATGTGCCTTCGGCCACACCACAGGGCGGCTGCATGACTGACCGCAGAAAAACTATCTGTCGGCAGACTCATTGAAAACATTCGTGTCATGTCAAACCAATGCTGTCTGATACAGCTGAATTCGAATGGAAGCAAGGAAGATGACCTAATGAGTGCGGCCAAAGCATGGCCTCGGCATTTCAAAGCATACAAATTCATGTCTGGCTCATGCAAAAAACAAAAACTATATTGCTGTTGCATGCAGTCAGCGCGGCAAGACTTGATTCATATGGCTGCGTCCAGGAAAAACATCGAGGAGAGGCGACCTGTGAGGAGCAGGCAAGACCGAACAATGATGATGAGCCGTCCAATCATGTGGGTTTGTGTTATGACACTGTTATGGAAAAACACTGCTGGTTATCTCTCCACATCATGCAGGTTTGTGTTGTCACAAGGAGGGCCCTCAATGAAGAGGGCTGAAATCAGCGTCCGTTAGCGACCCCAAATTCAGACCTTTTGCACACACAGCACGAGGCCCCACGTATAGGGTCACAGCAGCGGCTCCCCCCCCGCACCCCCAGGATCAATGTTGTTTCCTGGTGTTAATCACTGCAGCAGCCAACTTCCAAAGCGTCAGGTCTTCACAGCAAGACATTTTCGTCAACCTTGATTCCGGGGGGTGCAGGGGGGGGCCAACATGTGGCCGGAAAGGCCCTTTGAATTAGGAAGAAACACATGTGCCGTCACGGCAGGTGGCACATCACAGCTGCAAGATGAAATGCTTCACTGGCCGTTGGCGATGTCAATCTTTGCATTGGCTCCACTGCAACACTAGCATGCTTCGGTGTGAAACTACTAAGCACGATGTCACAACTTTATATTGGCTCTGCCGCAAAACTACTATGCTTCTGTGTGAAAACTACTAAGGGGAATTTCAAACTTTGTATTGGCTCGGTGGCAAAACTACTAAGGAATTGTTCAATGGACAAAAAAGGAAACACTTTCTTCTATTTCTTTTCAATTGGCAGAATTCCTTAGTAGTTTTGCGTCCAAGCCATTGTGATTTCAATTTCACGGGTTAGTAGTTTTTCATGCGTGCATGAGCTGTGACTCTGCGGTGCCAATACAAAGTCTGCGAAAATGGTTGGAAGTATCCTTAGTAGTTTTTTGGGGCCACAGCAAAAACAGGTGCCAAAGCACGCAAAAACGTGTTTTTGATGCCTTGGGAGACAGCAGTCGTTAGGTAACCTGCCGCGTGTGACTTCACCACATTCCTGTCTGACTCCTTTAGAGACAGCAGTCTCAAGTGCTTCAGTGAGACATATAGTTTTGAGGAAGCTGCTGCTGACTCCTCGGGAGACAGCAGTCACAAGTGCTTCAGTGAGACATATAGTTTTGAAGAAGCTGCTACTGCTGACGGGTCATTTTGAAGGCCAGGAGCCACGAGAGGTCTTGGGTGCTCAGTTTGCCCGCCGATTTCAGGACTCTGCGTCGTTTTTTCTCCCGGCGCAGAGCTGAAACAAAAAGATTGAAAGTACAAGTGGTGCGATGCAGGTGCAATGCAGCTTCACCAAAAAAAACCTGAGATGGGAAAGATGAAGGTGCAAGTGGCACGATGGAATGTCAATACAGCTTCACCAACACAAACATGGCACACAAGGATGAAATTGAACCAGCCTGGGCCTTGACTTCTCGACTGGTTTGCTGCAGCTGGCGTTTCAAGGCCTGCCTTTCAGCTTTCAAAGCAGCTATACGGTCATCCATCCCGGGCACATGGGCTACAGCAGCACCTTCCGCAGCATCCCTTTCCATACCAGCGGCGGCAGACGACATGGCTATAGATATAGTCAAATTGTGTTTTCTGCGACGAGCTGTGAGCCGTGCTAGCTGCAGAAGCCATGCCGTCTGGACAGCTTCCATGCCAATTTTCTCAAACTGCACAACTGGAAGATAGTGTGACAAAACATGGCCGGTGGGGGCCCAAAACTGGGGGCTTGAAAAGTGATGCCAAAGGGACTCCCGTACCATGTACCCCCATAGTATTATGGAAAAAAATCTTTGTCCTATAGTGCCACCCACGTCTGCAAATCTGTTGGATCCACCCGGAGCGGCAGCATCAAAGAAAAAGAGCCTTATACGCGTGCGCCATTTGGCGTCGCGCTGGCCAAACGCACTGCATCTGCTGGGGTGTCGGCCTGTCAGGCCCAGGCCAAGGCACCCCTGCACCCATCAAGTGTTGAAGCGCTTTGTGCACTTGACCTGGGCCATTGCAGCCCACTGCATCGAAGCTTTTCTGCCATTGCCGAGCTGCCCAAAATTCGTGAGGGGCTTGCATGCACTGCCATAGCCAGGCCAGAGGAGGCACTAAACCATGCTCTGAATATGAGCGCAACTCCTGGTGCTTCCTTTTCAAATATTGTTTAAAAGGGGAGAAGCCTTGCAGATCAAGCGGCTGTAGGTAATCCGTTGTCTGCGCTGGGATATATACAAGCTGCAGCTTGCACTTGCGTGCCATTGCCATGACCTGCCGTGGCAGGTGTGCCGGCGCACAATCAAGGAGTATACAACGCCTTGTTTTGACGGAAAACTTTTCAGCACTTCTGCGATCTCTTTGAGAATTTGGGCACTGTTGGCAGCAGAGGTCCAAGCGGACTTTTGCCGCAAAACACGCAAACGAGTTTGTGGCAAAGCGCGCTGGGCGCGCAAGAGCTTCTTCGTGAGTTTCACCTGGGTGCCAATGAAAAAATGAGGCAACTTCCCTTGGATGTGCTTGCAGTTGCAAATCACGCTGACATAAGTAAGTCCACGCACCTCGAACATGTTGCTTCAGCACCTGTGCATGCGGCTGTTTGCCACCTGCTGTCCGTGGCTTTGCCACACATCCAATAGGCGGTGTCATGGTGTGGCCGACGCTAGTCTCATCCAGATTTATAAAAAGCAGCTCCCTGTCTGCGAACCTGCTGTGGCAATAGCAGATGGTCCGCCAAAATGTCATGACCTGCTCGAGCGTTGCAGGAAGTGAAAGACAAAGCCTTATTATATATAGGGTCCCCAAATATAATTCCGAGGGAAGAAATTGATTGAAAATGGGGGCCTATTTTTGGTGCCAGATTCTGGCCCCAAAAATGGGACCGCCCAACCGGGATTAAGTAGGCTTATACAGGCATGAAACATGAGGGGGACCCATTTTTGGGGCCACATTCCGGCCCCAAAAATGGAGCCACCCAACCCAAAAAAAGAAGACAAAATGTTGTAAGTTGGCTGGCCCGCGCCTTGTCGCGCAGTACAGCGGGGTCTCTGCTAACAACTTGCTTCAGCACCTTCCGGCGGACGCCCCACCGAGCCCGCCAGCGCTGCACCCACTTATTGACCATGCGTTTGTTTGGCACACCCATGTCCAGCTTCTGGCCATGGAAGGCCTCCTCCCACTTCAAAAACGTGTCCATCGCAGAAGGTGCTTGACAATGATTCGTATTGCAGTCATAGACCCACTGCTCCGTGGCTGCTTCGGCCAGGAAGGCTTGCGCTTTGCGTGAAGCTGTGTCATCCAAAGCGGTCAAATCTGGCAGCGGCGTCGTCAGCAACATCTCTTGGATCAAAGCTGCCGTGGGTACCCATTGCTGCCATAGGATATCGTTGTCAAAGCACAAGCCATGCGGAGAGTCAAACCCATGTTAAAATTCGACAGCATGTAAACAGCTACCACAGTTTTGCGGGCTGCCACTCCAAGGCCGGCACAGTGCAACCTTTTCCGTTTTTTGGCAT
This sequence comes from Cladocopium goreaui, assembly GCA_947184155.2. Lineage (NCBI taxonomy): Eukaryota > Dinophyceae > Suessiales > Symbiodiniaceae > Cladocopium > Cladocopium goreaui. The sequence goes on along the minus strand of CAMXCT020000244.1, from coordinate 271,588 downwards.
TCTGCCGATAAGCCGCTTTCAGTGCTTTGCCGTTCTGCACCAAGGCTTCCTTCAAGTCTGACACCCTGGCATCAGATGTGCCTTCGGCCACACCACAGGGCGGCTGCATGACTGACCGCAGAAAAACTATCTGTCGGCAGACTCATTGAAAACATTCGTGTCATGTCAAACCAATGCTGTCTGATACAGCTGAATTCGAATGGAAGCAAGGAAGATGACCTAATGAGTGCGGCCAAAGCATGGCCTCGGCATTTCAAAGCATACAAATTCATGTCTGGCTCATGCAAAAAACAAAAACTATATTGCTGTTGCATGCAGTCAGCGCGGCAAGACTTGATTCATATGGCTGCGTCCAGGAAAAAACATCGAGGAGAGGCGACCTGTGAGGAGCAGGCAAGACCGAACAATGATGATGAGCCGTCCAATCATGTGGGTTTGTGTTATGACACTGTTATGGAAAAACACTGCTGGTTATCTCTCCACATCATGCAGGTTTGTGTTGTCACAAGGAGGGCCCTCAATGAAGAGGGCTGAAATCAGCGTCCGTTAGCGACCCCAAATTCAGACCTTTTGCACACACAGCACGAGGCCCCACGTATAGGGTCACAGCAGCGGCTCCCCCCCGCACCCCCAGGATCAATGTTGTTTCCTGGTGTTAATCACTGCAGCAGCCAGCTTCCAAAGCGTCAGGTCTTCACAGCAAGACATTTTCGTCAACCTTGATTCCGGGGGGTGCAGGGGGGGGCCAACATGTGGCCGGAAAGGCCCTTTGAATTAGGAAGAAACACATGTGCCGTCACGGCAGGTGGCACATCACAGCTGCAAGATGAAATGCTTCACTGGCCGTTGGCGATGTCAATCTTTGCATTGGCTCCACTGCAACACTAGCATGCTTCGGTGTGAAACTACTAAGCACGATGTCACAACTTTATATTGGCTCTGCCGCAAAACTACTATGCTTCTGTGTGAAAACTACTAAGGGGAATTTCAAACTTTGTATTGGCTCGGTGGCAAAAACTACTAAGGAATTGTTCAATGGACAAAAAAGGAAACACTTTCTTCTATTTCTTTTCAATTGGCAGAATTCCTTAGTAGTTTTGCGTCCAAGCCATTGTGATTTCAATTTCACGGGTTAGTAGTTTTTCATGCGTGCATGAGCTGTGACTCTGCCGTGCCAATGCAAAGTCTGCGAAAATGGTTGGAAGTATCCTTAGTAGTTTTTTGGGGCCACAGCAAAAACAGGTGCCAAAGCACGCAAAAACGTGTTTTTGATGCCTTGGGAGACAGCAGTCGTTAGGTAACCTGCCGCGTGTGACTTCACCACATTCCTGTCTGACTCCTTTAGAGACAGCAGTCTCAAGTGCTTCAGTGAGACATATAGTTTTGAGGAAGCTGCTGCTGACTCCTCGGGAGACAGCAGTCACAAGTGCTTCAGTGAGACATATAGTTTTGAAGAAGCTGCTACTGCTGACGGGTCATTTTGAAGGCCAGGAGCCACGAGAGGTCTTGGGTGCTCAGTTTGCCCGCCGATTTCAGGACTCTGCGTCGTTTTTTCTCCCGGCGCAGAGCTGAAACAAAAAGATTGAAAGTACAAGTGGTGCGATGCAGGTGCAATGCAGCTTCACCAAAAAAAACCTGAGATGGGAAAGATGAAGGTGCAAGTGGCACGATGGAATGTCAATACAGCTTCACCAACACAAACATGGCACACAAGGATGAAATTGAACCAGCCTGGGCCTTGACTTCTCGACTGGTTTGCTGCAGCTGGCGTTTCAAGGCCTGCCTTTCAGCTTTCAAAGCAGCTATACGGTCATCCATCCCGGGCACATGGGCTACAGCAGCACCTTCCGCAGCATCCCTTTCCATACCAGCGGCGGCAGAGGACATGGCTATAGATATAGTCAAATTGTGTTTTCTGCGACGAGCTGTGAGCCGTGCTAGCTGCAGAAGCCATGCCGTCTGGACAGCTTCCATGCCAATTTTCTCAAACTGCACAACTGGAAGATAGTGTGACAAAACATGGCCGGTGGGGGCCCAAAACTGGGGGCTTGAAAAGTGATGCCAAAGGGACTCCCGTACCATGTACCCCCATAGTATTATGGAAAAAAAATCTTTGTCCTATAGTGCCACCCACGTCTGCAAATCTGTTGGATCCACCCGGAGCGGCAGCATCAAAGAAAAAGAACCTTATACGCGTGCGCCATTTGGCGTCGCGCTGGCCAAACGCACTGCATCTGCTGGGGTGTCGGCCTGTCAGGCCCAGGCCAAGGCACCCCTGCACCCATCAAGTGTTGAAGCGCTTTGTGCACTTGACCTGGGCCATTGCAGCCCACTGCATCGAAGCTTTTCTGCCATTGCCGAGCTGCCCAAAATTCGTGAGGGGCTTGCATGCACTGCCATAGCCAGGCCAGAGGAGGCACTATATGAGCGCAACTCCTGGTGCTTCCTTTTCAAATATTGTTTAAAAGGGGAGAAGCCTTGCAGATCAAGCGGCTGTAGGTAATCCGTTGTCTGCGCTGGGATATATACAAGCTGCAGCTTGCACTTGCGTGCCATTGCCATGACCTGCCGTGGCAGGTGTGCCGGCGCACAATCAAGGAGTACAACGCCTTGTTTTGACGGAAAACTTTTCAGCACTTCTGCGATCTCTTTGAGAATTTGGGCACTGTTGGCAGCAGAGGTCCAAGCGGACTTTTGCCGCAAAACACGCAAACGAGTTTGTGGCAAAGCGCGCTGGGCGCGCAAGAGCTTCTTCGTGAGTTTCACCTGGGTGCCAATGAGAAAATGAGGCAACTTCCCTTGGATGTGCTTGCAGTTGCAAATCACGCTGACATAAGTCCACGCACCTCGAACATGTTGCTTCAGCACCTGTGCATGCGGCTGTTTGCCACCTGCTGTCCGTGGCTTTGCCACACATCCAATAGGCGGTGTCATGGTGTGGCCGACGCTAGTCTCATCCAGATTTATAAAAAGTAGCTCCCTGTCTGCGAACCTGCTGTGGCAATAGCAGATGGTCCGCCAAAATGTCATGACCTGCTCGAGCGTTGCAGGAAGTGAAAGACAAAGCCTTATTATATATAGGGTCCCCAAATATAATTCCGAGGGAAGAAATTGATTGAAAATGGGGGCCTATTTTTGGTGCCAGATTCTGGCCCCAAAAATGGGACCGCCCAACCGGGATTAAGTAGGCTTATACAGGCATGAAACATGATGGGGACCCATTTTTGGGGCCACATTCCGGCCCCAAAAATGGAGCCACCCAACCCAAAAAAGAAGACAAAATGTTGTAAGTTGGCTGGCCCGCGCCTTGTCGCGCAGTACAGCGGGGTCTCTGCTAACAACTTGCTTCAGCACCTTCCGGCGGACGCCCCGCCGAGCCCGCCAGCGCTGCACCCACTTATTGACCATGCGTTTGTTTGGCACACCCATGTCCAGCTTCTGGCCATGGAAGGCCTCCTCCCACTTCAAAAACGTGTCCATCGCAGAAGGTGCTTGACAATGATTCGTATTGCACTCATAGACCCACTGCTCCGTGGCTGCTTCGGCCAGGAAGGCTTGCGCTTTGCGTGAAGCTTTGTCATCCAAAGCGGTCAAATCTGGCAGCGGCGTTGTCAGCAACATCTCTTGGATCAACGCTGCCGTGGGTACCCATTGCTGCCATGGGATATCGTTGTCAAAGCACAAGCCATGCGGAGAGTCAAATCCATGTTAAAATTCGACAGCATGTAAACAGCTACCACAGTTTTGCGGGCTGCCACTCCAAGGCCGGCACAGTGCAACCTTTTCCGGCATTCTGCCGATAAGCCGCTTTCAGTGCTTTGCCATTCTGCACCAAGGCTTCCTTCAAGTCTGACACCCTGGCATCAGATGTGCCTTCGGCCACACCACAGGGCGGCTGCATGACTGACCGCAGAAAAACTATCTGTCGGCAGACTCATTGAAAACATTCGTGTCATGTCAAACCAATGCTGTCTGATACAGCTGAATTCGAATGGAAGCAGGGAAGATGACCTAATGAGTGCGGCCAAAGCATGGCCTCGGCATTTCAAAGCATACAAATTCATGTCTGGCTCATGCAAAAAACAAAAACTATATTGCTGTTGCATGCAGTCAGCGCGGCAAGACTTGATTCATATGGCTGCGTCCAGGAAAAACATCGAGGAGAGGCGACCTGTGAGGAGCAGGCAAGACCGAACAATGATGATGAGCCGTCCAATCATGTGGGTTTGTGTTATGACACTGTTATGGAAAAACACTGCTGGTTATCTCTCCACATCATGCAGGTTTGTGTTGTCACAGTATTACGGAAAAAAAATCTTTGTCCTATAGTGCCACCCACGTCTGCAAATCTGTTGGATCCACCCGGAGCGGCAGCATCAAAGAAAAAGAGCCTTATACGCGTGCGCCATTTGGCGTCGCGCTGGCCAAACGCACTGCATCTGCTGGGGTGTCGGCCTGTCAGGCCCAGGCCAAGGCACCCCTGCACCCATCAAGTGTTGAAGCGCTTTGTGCACTTGACCTGGGCCATTGCAGCCCACTGCATCGAAGCTTTTCTGCCATTGCCGAGCTGCCCAAAATTCGTGAGGGGCTTGCATGCACTGCCATAGCCAGGCCAGAGGAGGCACTAAACCATGCTCTGAATATGAGCGCGACTCCTGGTGCTTCCTTTTCAAATATTGTTTAAAACGGGAGAAGCCTTGCAGATCAAGCGGCTGTAGGTAATCCGTTGTCTGCGCTGGGATATATACAAGCTGCAGCTTGCACTTGCGTGCCATTGCCATGACCTGCCGTGGCAGGTGTGCCGGCGCACAATCAAGGAGTACAACGCCTTGTTTTGACGGAAAACTTTTCAGCACTTCTGCGATCTCTTTGAGGATTTGGGCACTGTTGGCAGCAGAGGTCCAAGCGGACTTTTGCCGCAAAACACGCAAACGAGTTTGTGGCAAAGCGCGCTGGGCGCGCAAGAGCTTCTTCGTGAGTTTCACCTGGGTGCCAATGAGAAAATGAGGAAACTTCCCTTGGATGTGCTTGCAGTTGCAAATCACGCTCACATAAGTCCACGCACCTCGAACATGTTGCTTCAGCACCTGTGCATGCGGCTGTTTGCCACCTGCTGTCCGTGGCTTTGCCACACATCCAATAGGCGGTGTCATGGTGTCAGATTTATAAAAAGCAGCTCCCTGTCTGCGAACCTGCTGTGGCAATAGCAGATGGTCCGCCAAAATGTCATGACCTGCTCGAGCGTTGCAGGAAGTGAAAGACAAAGCCTTATTATATATAGGGTCCCCAAATATAATTCCGAGGGAAGAAATTGATTGAAAATGGGGGCCTATTTTTGGTGCCAGATTCTGGCCCCAAAAATGGGACCGCCCAACCGGGATTAAGTAGGCTTATACAGGCATGAAACATGATGGGGACCCATTTTTGGGGCCACATTCCGGCCCCAAAAATGGAGCCACCCAACCCAAAAAAGAAGACAAAATGTTGTAAGTTGGCTGGCCCGCGCCTTGTCGCGCAGTACAGCGGGGTCTCTGCTAACAACTTGCTTCAGCACCTTCCGGCGGACGGCCCGCCGAGCCCGCCAGCGCTGCACCCACTTATTGACCATGCGTTTGTTTGGCACACCCATGTCCAGCTTCTGGCCATGGAAGGCCTCCTCCCACTTCAAAAACGTGTCCATCGCAGAAGGTGCTTGACAATGATTCGTATTGCAGTCATAGACCCACTGCTCCGTGGCTGCTTCGGCCAGGAAGGCTTGCACTTTGCGTGAAGCTGTGTCATCCAAAGCGGTCAAATCTGGCAGCGGCGTCGTCAGCACCATCTCTTGGATCAAAGCTGCCGTGGGTACCCATTGCTGCCATAGGATATCGTTGTCAAAGCACAAGCCATGCGGAGAGTCAAATCCATGTTAAAATTCGACAGCATGTAAACAGCTACCACAGTTTTGCGGGCTGCCACTCCAAGGCCGGCACAGTGCAACCTTTTCCGTTTTTTGGCATTCTGCCGATAAGCCGCTTTCAGTGCTTTGCCGTTCTGCACCAAGGCTTCCTTCAAGTCTGACCCCCTGGCATCAGATGTGCCTTCGGCCACACCACAGGGCGGCTGCATGACTGACCGCAGAAAAACTATCTGTCGGCAGACTCATTGAAAACATTCGTGTCATGTCAAACCAATGCTGTCTGATACAGCTGAATTCGAATGGAAGCAAGGAAGATGACCTAATGAGTGCGGCCAAAGCATGGCCTCGGCATTTCAAAGCATACAAATTCATGTCTGGCTCATGCAAAAAACAAAAAACTATATTGCTGTTGCATGCAGTCAGCGCGGCAAGACTTGATTCATATGGCTGCGTCCAGGAAAAAACATCGAGGAGAGGCGACCTGTGAGGAGCAGGCAAGACCGAACAATGATGATGAGCCGTCCAATCATGTGGGTTTGTGTTATGACACTGTTATGGAAAAACACTGCTGGTTATCTCTCCACATCATGCAGGTTTGTGTTGTCACAGTATTATGGGAAAAAAATCTTTGTCCTATAGTGCCACCCACGTCTGCAAATCTGTTGGATCCACCCGGAGCGGCAGCATCAAAGAAAAAGAGCCTTATACGCGTGCGCCATTTGGCGTCGCGCTGGCCAAACGCACTGCATCTGCTGGGGTGTCGGCCTGTCAGGCCCAGGCCAAGGCACCCCTGCACCCATCAAGTGTTGAAGCGCTTTGTGCACTTGACCTGGGCCATTGCAGCCCACTGCATCGAAGCTTTTCTGCCATTGCCGAGCTGCCCAAAATTCGTGAGGGGCTTGCATGCACTGCCATAGCCAGGCCAGAGGAGGCACTAAACCATGCTCTGAATATGAGCGCAACTCCTGGTGCTTCCTTTTCAAATATTGTTTAAAACGGGAGAAGCCTTGCAGATCAAGCGGCTGTAGGTAATCCGTTGTCTGCGCTGGGATATATACAAGCTGCAGCTTGCACTTGCGTGCCATTGCCATGACCTGCCGTGGCAGGTGTGCCGGCGCACAATCAAGGAGTACAACGCCTTGTTTTGACGGAAAACTTTTCAGCACTTCTGCGATCTCTTTGAGAATTTGGGCACTGTTGGCAGCAGAGGTCCAAGCGGACTTTTGCCGCAAAACGCGCAAACGAGTTTGTGGCAAAGCGCGCTGGGCGCGCAAGAGCTTCTTCGTGAGTTTCACCCGGGTGCCAATGAAAAAATGAGGCAACTTCCCTTGGATGTGCTTGCAGTTGCAAATCACGCTGACATAAGTAAGTCCACGCACCTCGAACATGTTGCTTCAGCACCTGTGCATGCGGCTGTTTGCCACCTGCTGTCCGTGGCTTTGCCACACATCCAATAGGCGGTGTCATAGTGTGGCCGACGCTAGTCTCATCCAGATTTATAAAAAGTAGCTCCCTGTCTGCGAGCCTGCTGTGGCAATAGCAGATGGCCCGCCAAAATGTCATGACCTGCTCGAGCGTTGCAGGAAGTGAAAGACAAAGCCTTATTATATATAGGGTCCCCAAATATAATTCCGAGGGAAGAAATTGATTGAAAATGGGGGCCTATTTTTGGTGCCAGATTCTGGCCCCAAAAATGGGACCGCCCAACCGGGATTAAGTAGGCTTATACAGGCATGAAACATGAGGGGGACCCATTTTTGGGGCCACATTCCGGCCCCAAAAATGGAGCCAGCCAACCCAAAAAAAGAAGACAAAATGTTGTAAGTTGGCTGGCCCGCGCCTTGTCGCGCAGTACAGCGGGGTCTCTGCTAACAACTTGCTTCAGCACCTTCCGGCGGACGCCCTACCGAGCCCGCCAGCGCTGCACCCACTTATTGACCATGCGTTTGTTTGGCACACCCATGTCCAGCTTCTGGCCATGGAAGGCCTCCTCCCACTTCAAAAATGTGTCCATCGCAGAAGGTGCTTGACCATGATTCGTATTGCAGTCATAGACCCACTGCTCCGTGGCTGCTTCGGCCAGGAAGGCTTGCGCTTTGCGTGAAGCTGTGTCATCCAAAGCGGTCAGATCTGGCAGCGGCATCGTCAGCAACATCTCTTGGATCAAAGCTGCCATCGGGTACCCATTGCTGCCATAGGATATCGTTGTTAAAGCACAAGCCATGCGGAGAGTCAAATCCATGTTAAAATTCGACAGCATGTAAACAGCTACCACAGTTTTGCGGGCTGCCACTCCAAGGCCGGCACAATGCAACCTTTTCCGTTTTTTGGCATTCTGCCGATAGGCCGCTTTCAGTGCTTTACCATTCTGCACCAAGGCTTCCTTCAAGTCTGACACCCTGGCATCAGATGTGCCTTCGGCCACACCACAGGGCGGCTGCATGACTGACCGCAGAAAAACTATCTGTCGGCAGACTCATTGAAAACATTCGTGTTATGTCAAACCAATCCTGTCTGATACAGCTGAATTCGAATGGAAGCAAGGAAGATGACCTAATGAGTGCGGCCAAAGCATGGCCTCGGCATTTCAAAGCATACAAATTCATGTCTGGCTCAAACAAAAACTATATTGCTGTTGCATGCAGTCAGCGCGGCAAGACTTGATTCATATGGCTGTGTCCAGGGAAAAACATCGAAGAGAGGCGACCTGTGAGGAGCAGGCAAGACCGAACAAGGATGATGAGCCGTCCAATCATGTGGGTTTGTGTTATGACACTGTTATGGAAAAGACACTGCTGGTTATCTCTCTACATCATGCAGGTTTGTGTTGTCACAAGGAGGGCCCTCAATGAAGAGGGCTGAAATCAGCGTCCGTTAGCGACCCCAAAGTCAGACCTTTTGCACACACAGCACGAGGCCCCACGTATAGGGTCAAAGCAGCGGCTCCCCCCCCGCACCCCCAGGATCAATGTTGTTTCCTGGTGTTAATCACTGCAGCAGCCAACTTCCAAAGCGTCAGGTCTTCACAGCAAGACATTTTCGTCAACCTTGATTCCGGGGGGTGCAGGGGGGGGCCGCATGTGGCCGGAAAGGCCCTTTGAATTAGGAAGAAACACATGTGCCGTCACGGCAGGTGGCACATCACAGCTGCAAGATGAAATGCTTCACTGGCCGTTGGCGATGTCAATCTTTGCATTTGCTCCACTGCAACACTAGCATGCTTCGGTGTGAAACTACTAAGCACGATGTCACAACTTTATATTGGCTCTGCCGCAAAACTACTATGCTTCTGTGTGAAAACTACTAAGGGGAATTTCAAACTTTGTATTGGCTCGGTGGCAAAACTACTAAGGAATTGTTCAATGGACAAAAAAGGAAACACTTTCTTCTATTTCTTTTCAATTGGCAGAATTCCTTAGTAGTTTTGCGTCCAAGCCATTGTGATTTCAATTTCACGGGTTAGTAGTTTTTCATGCGTGCATGAGCTGTGACTCTGCCGTGCCAATACAAAGTCTGCGAAAATGGTTGGAAGTATCCTTAGTAGTTTTTTGGGGCCACAGCAAAAACAGGTGCCAAAGCACGCAAAAACGTGTTTTTGATGCCTTGGGAGACAGCAGTCGTTAGGTAACCTGCCGCGTGTGACTTCACCACATTCCTGTCTGACTCCTTTAGAGACAGCAGTCTCAAGTGCTTCAGTGAGACATATAGTTTTGAGGAAGCTGCTGCTGGCTCCTCGGGAGACAGCAGTCACAAGTGCTTCAGTGAGACATATAGTTTTGAAGAAGCTGCTACTGCTGACGGGTCATTTTGAAGGCCAGGAGCCACGAGAGGTCTGGGGTGCTCAGTTGGCCCGCCGATTTCAGGACTCTGCGTCGTTTTTTCTCCCGGCGCAGGGCTGAAACAAAAAGATTGAAAGTACAAGTGGTGCGATGCAGGTGCAATGCAGCTTCACCAAAAAAAACCTGAGATGGGAAAGATGAAGGTGCAAGTGGCATGATGGAATGTCAATACAGCTTCAACAACACAAACATGGCACACAAGGATGAAATTGAACCAGCCTGGGCCTTGACTTCTCGACTGGTTTGCTGCAGCTGGCGTTTCAAGGCCTGCCTTTCAGCTTTCAAAGCAGCTATACGGTCATCCATCCCGGGCACATGGGCTACAGCAGCACCTTCCGCAGCATCCCTTTCCATACCAGCGGCGGCAGACGACATGGCTATAGATATATATAGTCAAATTGTGTTTTCTGCGACGAGCTGTGAGCAGTGCTAGCTGCAGAAGCCATGCCGTCTGGACAGCTTCCATGCCAATTTTCTCAAACTGCACAACTGGAAGATAGTGTGACAAAACATGGCCGGTGGGGGCCCAAAACTGGGGGCTTGAAAAGTGATGCCAAAGGGACTCCCGTACCATGTACCCCCATAGTATTATGGAAAAAAAATCTTTGTCCTATAGTGCCACCCACGTCTGCAAATCTGTTGGATCCACCCGGAGCGGCAGCATCAAAGAAAAAGAACCTTATACGCGTGCGCCATTTGGCGTCGCGCTGGCCAAACGCATTGCATCTGCTGGGGTGTCGGCCTGTCAGGCCCAGGCCAAGGCACCCCTGCACCCATCAAGTGTTGAAGCGCTTTGTGCACTTGACCTGGGCCATTGCAGCCCACTGCATCGAAGCTTTTCTGCCATTGCCGAGCTGCCCAAAATTCGTGAGGGGCTTGCATGCACTGCCATAGCCAGGCCAGAGGAGGCACTAAACCATGCTCTGAATATGAGCGCAAACTTCCTGGTGCTTCCGTTCAAATATTGTTTTTTTTTTGTTTTTTTTTTTTTTTTTTTTTTTTTTTTAAATTTTTTGTTTTTTTTTTTTTTTTTTTTTTTTTTTTTTTTTTTTTAAAAAGGGAGGAAGAAGCCTTGCAGATCAAGCGGCTGTAGGTAATCCGTTGTCTGCGCTGGGATATATATAAGCTGCAGCTTGCACTTGCGTGCCATTGCCATGACCTGCCGTGGCAGGTGTGCCGGCGCACAATCAAGGAGGACAACGCCTTGTTTTGACGGAAAACTTTTCAGCACTTCTGCGATCTCTTTGAGAATTTGGGCACTGTTGGCAGCAGAGGTCCAAGCGGACTTTTGCCGCAAAACACGCAAACGAGTTTGTGGCAAAGCGCGCTGGGCGCGCAAGAGCTTCTTCGTGAGTTTCACCTGGGTGCCAATGAGAAAATGAGGCAACTTCCCTTGGATGTGCTTGCAGTTGCAAATCACGCTGACATAAGTCCACGCACCTCGAACATGTTGCTTCAGCACCTGTGCATGCGGCTGTTTGCCACCTGCTGTCCGTGGCTTTGCCACACATCCAATAGGCGGTGTCATGGTGTGGCCGACGCTAGTCTCATCCAGATTTATAAAAAGCAGCTCCCTGTCCGCGAACCTGCTGTGGCAATAGCAGATGGTCCGACCTGCTCGAGCGCTGCAGGAAGTGAAAGACAAAGCCTTATTATATATAGGGTCCCCAAATATAATTCCGAGGGAAGAAATTGATTGAAAATGGGGGCCTATTTTTGGTGCCAGATTCTGGCCCCAAAAATGGGACCGCCCAACCGGGATTAAGTAGGCTTATACAGGCATAAAACATGAGGGGGACCCATTTTTGGGGCCACATTCCGGCCCCAAAAATGGAGCCACCCAACCCAAAAAAAGAAGACAAAATGTTGTAAGTTGGCTGGCCCGCGCCTTGTCGCGCAGTACAGCGGGGTCTCTGCTAACAACTTGCTTCAGCACCTTCCGGCGGACGCCCCGCCAGCGCTGCACCCACTTATTGACCATGCGTTTGTTTGGCACACCCATGTCCAGCTTCTGGCCATGGAAGGCCTCCTCCCACTTCAAAAACGTGTCCATCGCAGAAGGTGCTTGACAATGATTCGTATTGCACTCATAGACCCACTGCTCCGTGGCTGCTTCGGCCAGGAAGGCTTGCGCTTTGCGTGAAGCTGTGTCATCCAAAGCGGTCAAATCTGGCAGCGGCGTTGTCAGCAACATCTCTTGGATCAACGCTGCCGTGGGTACCCATTGCTGCCATGGGATATCGTTGTCAAAGCACAAGCCATGCGGAGAGTCAAATCCATGTTAAAATTCGACAGCATGTAAACAGCTACCACAGTTTTGCGGGCTGCCACTCCAAGGCCGGCACAGTGCAACCTTTTCCGGCATTCTGCCGATAAGCCGCTTTCAGTGCTTTGCCATTCTGCACCAAGGCTTCCTTCAAGTCTGACACCCTGGCATCAGATGTGCCTTCGGCCACACCACGCTGCATGACTGACCGCAGAAAAACCATCTGTCGGCAGACTCATTGAAAACATTCGTGTCATGTCAAACCAATCCTGTCTGATACAGCTGAATTCGAATGGAAGCAAGGAAGATGACCTAATGAGTGCGGCCAAAGCATGGCCTCGGCATTTCAAAGCATACAAATTCATGTCTGGCTCATGCAAAAAACAAAAACTATATTGCTGTTGCATGCAGTCAGCGCGGCAAGACTTGATTCATATGGCTGCGTCCAGGAAAAACATCGAGGAGAGGCGACCTGTGAGGAGCAGGCAAGACCGAACAATGATGATGAGCCGTCCAATCATGTGGGTTTGTGTTATGACACTGTTATGGAAAAACACTGCTGGTTATCTCTCCACATCATGCAGGTTTGTGTTGTCACAGTATTACGGAAAAAAAATCTTTGTCCTATAGTGCCACCCACGTCTGCAAATCTGTTGGATCCACCCGGAGCGGCAGCATCAAAGAAAAAGAGCCTTATACGCGTGCGCCATTTGGCGTCGCGCTGGCCAAACGCACTGCATCTGCTGGGGTGTCGGCCTGTCAGGCCCAGGCCAAGGCACCCCTGCACCCATCAAGTGTTGAAGCGCTTTGTGCACTTGACCTGGGCCATTGCAGCCCACTGCATCGAAGCTTTTCTGCCATTGCCGAGCTGCCCAAAATTCGTGAGGGGCTTGCATGCACTGCCATAGCCAGGCCTCTAAACCATGCTCTGAATATGAGCGCAACTCCTGGTGCTTCCTTTTCAAATATTGTTTAAAAGGGGAGAAGCCTTGCAGATCAAGCGGCTGTAGGTAACCCGTTGTCTGCGCTGGGATATATACAAGCTGCAGCTTGCACTTGCGTGCCATTGCCATGACCTGCCGTGGCAGGTGTGCCGGCGCACAATCAAGGAGTATACAACGCCTTGTTTTGACGGAAAACTTTTCAGCACTTCTGCGATCTCTTTGAGAATTTGGGCGCTGTTGGCAGCAGAGGTCCAAGCGGACTTTTGCCGCAAAACACGCAAACGAGTTTGTGGCAAAGCGCGCTGGGCGCGCAAGAGCTTCTTCGTGAGTTTCACCTGGGTGCCAATGAAAAAATGAGGCAACTTCCCTTGGATGTGCTTGCAGTTGCAAATCACGCTGACATAAGTAAGTCCACGAACCTCGAACATGTTGCTTCAGCACCTGTGCATGCGGCTGTTTGCCACCTGCTGTCCGTGGCTTTGCCACACATCCAATAGGCGGTGTCATGGTGTGGCCGACGCTAGTCTCATCCAGATTATAAAAAGTAGCTCCCTGTCTGCGAGCCTGCTGTGGCAATAGCAGATGGCCCGCCAAAATGTCATGACCTGCTCGAGCGTTGCAGGAAGTGAAAGACAAAGCCTTATTATATATAGGGTCCCCAAATATAATTCCGAGGGAAGAAATTGATTGAAAATGGGGGCCTATTTTTGGTGCCAGATTCTGGCCCCAAAAATGGGACCGCCCAACCGGGATTAAGTAGGCTTATACAGGCATGAAACATGAGGGGGACCCATTTTTGGGGCCACATTCCGGCCCCAAAAATGGAGCCACCCAACCCAAAAAAAGAAGACAAAATGTTGTAAGTTGGCTGGCCCGCGCCTTGTCGCGCAGTACAGCGGGGTCTCTGCTAACAACTTGCTTCAGCACCTTCCGGCGGACGCCCCACCGAGCCCGCCAGCGCTGCACCCACTTATTGACCATGCGTTTGTTTGGCACACCCATGTCCAGCTTCTGGCCATGGAAGGCCTCCTCCCACTTCAAAAACGTGTCCATCGCAGAAGGTGCTTGACCATGATTCGTATTGCAGTCATAGACCCACTGCTCCGTGGCTGCTTCGGCCAGGAAGGCTTGCGCTTTGCGTGAAGCTGTGTCATCCAAAGCGGTCAAATCTGGCAGCGGCGTCGTCAGCAACATCTCTTGGATCAAAGCTGCCGTGGGTACCCATTGCTGCCATAGGATATCGTTGTCAAAGCACAAGCCATGCGGAGAGTCAAATCCATGTTAAAATTCGACAGCATGTAAACAGCTACCACAGTTTTGCGGGCTGCCACTCCAAGGCCGGCACAGTGCAACCTTTTCCGTTTTTTGGCATTCTGCCGATAAGCCGCTTTCAGTGCTTTGCCATTCTGCACCAAGGCTTCCTTCAAGTCTGACACCCTGGCATCAGATGTGCCTTCGGCCACACCACAGGGCGGCTGCATGACTGACCGCAGAAAAACTATCTGTCGGCAGACTCATTGAAAACATTCGTGTCATGTCAAACCAATGCTGTCTGATACAGCTGAATTCGAATGGAAGCAGGGAAGATGACCTAATGAGTGCGGCCAAAGCATGGCCTCGGCATTTCAAAGCATACAAATTCATGTCTGGCTCATGCAAAAAACAAAAACTATATTGCTGTTGCATGCAGTCAGCGCGGCAAGACTTGATTCATATGGCTGCGTCCAGGAAAAAACATCGAGGAGAGGCGACCTGTGAGGAGCAGGCAAGACCGAACAATGATGATGAGCCGTCCAATCATGTGGGTTTGTGTTATGACACTGTTATGGAAAAACACTGCTGGTTATCTCTCCACATCATGCAGGTTTGTGTTGTCACAAGGAGGGCCCTCAATGAAGAGGGCTGAAATCAGCGTCCGTTAGCGACCCCAAATTCAGACCTTTTGCACACACAGCACGAGGCCCCACGTATAGGGTCACAGCAGCGGCTCCCCCCCCGCACCCCCAGGATCAATGTTGTTTCCTGGTGTTAATCACTGCAGCAGCCAACTTCCAAAGCGTCAGGTCTTCACAGCAAGACATTTTCGTCAACCTTGATTCCGGGGGGTGCAGGGGGGGGCCAACATGTGGCCGGAAAGGCCCTTTGAATTAGGAAGAAACACATGTGCCGTCACGGCAGGTGGCACATCACAGCTGCAAGATGAAATGCTTCACTGGCCGTTGGCGATGTCAATCTTTGCATTGGCTCCACTGCAACACTAGCATGCTTCGGTGTGAAACTACTAAGCACGATGTCACAACTTTATATTGGCTCTGCCGCAAAACTACTATGCTTCTGTGTGAAAACTACTAAGGGGAATTTCAAACTTTGTATTGGCTCGGTGGCAAAACTACTAAGGAATTGTTCAATGGACAAAAAAGGAAACACTTTCTTCTATTTCTTTTCAATTGGCAGAATTCCTTAGTAGTTTTGCGTCCAAGCCATTGTGATTTCAATTTCACGGGTTAGTAGTTTTTCATGCGTGCATGAGCTGTGACTCTGCCGTGCCAATGCAAAGTCTGCGAAAATGGTTGGAAGTATCCTTAGTAGTTTTTTGGGGCCACAGCAAAAACAGGTGCCAAAGCACGCAAAAACGTGTTTTTGATGCCTTGGGAGACAGCAGTCGTTAGGTAACCTGCCGCGTGTGACTTCACCACATTCCTGTCTGACTCCTTTAGAGACAGCAGTCTCAAGTGCTTCAGTGAGACATATAGTTTTGAGGAAGCTGCTGCTGACTCCTCGGGAGACAGCAGTCACAAGTGCTTCAGTGAGACATATAGTTTTGAAGAAGCTGCTACTGCTGACGGGTCATTTTGAAGGCCAGGAGCCACGAGAGGTCTTGGGTGCTCAGTTTGCCCGCCGATTTCAGGACTCTGCGTCGTTTTTTCTCCCGGCGCAGAGCTGAAACAAAAAGATTGAAAGTACAAGTGGTGCGATGCAGGTGCAATGCAGCTTCACAAAAAAAAACCTGAGATGGGAAAGATGAAGGTGCAAGTGGCATGATGGAATGTCAATACAGCTTCACCAACACAAACATGGCACACAAGGATGAAATTGAACCAGCCTGGGCCTTGACTTCTCGACTGGTTTGCTGCAGCTGGCGTTTCAAGGCCTGCCTTTCAGCTTTCAAAGCAGCTATACGGTCATCCATCCCGGGCACATGGGCTACAGCAGCACCTTCCGCAGCATCCCTTTCCATACCAGCGGCGGCAGACGACATGGCTATAGATATAGTCAAATTGTGTTTTCTGCGACGAGCTGTGAGCCGTGCTAGCTGCAGAAGCCATGCCGTCTGGACAGCTTCCATGCCAATTTTCTCAAACTGCACAACTGGAAGATAGTGTGACAAAACATGGCCGGTGGGGGCCCAAAACTGGGGGCTTGAAAAGTGATGCCAAAGGGACTCCCGTACCATGTACCCCCATAGTATTATGGAAAAAAAATCTTTGTCCTATAGTGCCACCCACGTCTGCAAATCTGTTGGATCCACCCGGAGCGGCAGCATCAAAGAAAAAGAACCTTATACGCGTGCGCCATTTGGCGTCGCGCTGGCCAAACGCACTGCATCTGCTGGGGTGTCGGCCTGTCAGGCCCAGGCCAAGGCACCCCTGCACCCATCAAGTGTTGAAGCGCTTTGTGCACTTGACCTGGGCCATTGCAGCCCACTGCATCGAAGCTTTTCTGCCATTGCCGAGCTGCCCAAAATTCGTGAGGGGCTTGCATGCACTGCCATAGCCAGGCCAGAGGAGGCACTAAACCATGCTCTGAATATGAGCGCAACTCCTGGTGCTTCCTTTTCAAATATTGTTTAAAAGGGGAGAAGCCTTGCAGATCAAGCGGCTGTAGGTAATCCGTTGTCTGCGCTGGGATATATACAAGCTGCAGCTTGCACTTGCGTGCCATTGCCATGACCTGCCGTGGCAGGTGTGCCGGCGCACAATCAAGGAGTACAACGCCTTGTTTTGACGGAAAAGTTTTCAACACTTCTGCGATCTCTTTGAGAATTTGGGCACTGTTGGCAGCAGAGGTCCAAGCGGACTTTTGCCGCAAAACACGCAAACGAGTTTGTGGCAAAGCGCGCTGGGCGCGCAAGAGCTTCTTCATGAGTTTCACCTGGGTGCCAATGAGAAAATGAGGCAACTTCCCTTGGATGTGCTTGCAGTTGCAAATCACGCTGACATAAGTCCACGCACCTCGAACATGTTGCTTCAGCACCTGTGCATGCGGCTGTTTGCCCCCTGCTGTCCGTGGCTTTGCCACACATCCAATAGGCGGTGTCATGGTGTGGCCGACGCTAGTCTCATCCAGATTTATAAAAAGCAGCTCCCTGTCCGCGAACCTGCTGTGGCAATAGCAGATGGTCCGCCAAAATGTCATGACCTGCTCGAGCGCTGCAGGAAGTGAAAGACAAAGCCTTATTATATATAGGGTCCCCAAATATAATTCCGAGGGAAGAAATTGATTGAAAATGGGGGCCTATTTTTGGTGCCAGATTCTGGCCCCAAAAATGGGACCGCCCAACCGGGATTAAGTAGGCTTATACAGGCATGAAACATGAGGGGGACCCATTTTTGGGGCCACATTCCGGCCCCAAAAATGGAGCCACCCAACCCAAAAAAAGAAGACAAAATGTTGTAAGTTGGCTGGCCCGCGCCTTGTCGCGCAGTACAGCGGGGTCTCTGCTAACAACTTGCTTCAGCACCTTCCGGCGGACGCCGAGCCCGCCAGCGCTGCACCCACTTATTGACCATGCGTTTGTTTGGCACACCCATGTCCAGCTTCTGGCCATGGAAGGCCTCCTCCCACTTCAAAAACGTGTCCATCGCAGAAGGTGCTTGACAATGATTCGTATTGCAGTCATAGACCCACTGCTCCGTGGCTGCTTCGGCCAGGAAGGCTTGCGCTTTGCGTGAAGCTGTGTCATCCAAAGCGGTCAAATCTGGCAGCGGCGTCGTCAGCAACATCTCTTGGATCAAAGCTGCCGTGGGTACCCATTGCTGCCATAGGATATCGTTGTCAAAGCACAAGCCATGCGGAGAGTCAAATCCATGTTAAAATTCGACAGCATGTAAACAGCTACCACAGTTTTGCGGGCTGCCACTCCAAGGCCGGCACAGTGCAACCTTTTCCGTTTTTTGGCATTCTGCCGATAAGCCGCTTTCAGTGCTTTGCCGTTCTGCACCAAGGCTTCCTTCAAGTCTGACACCCTGGCATCAGATGTGCCTTCGGCCACACCACAGGGCGGCTGCATGACTGACCGCAGAAAAACTATCTGTCGGCAGACTCATTGAAAACATTCGTGTCATGTCAAACCAATGCTGTCTGATACAGCTGAATTCGAATGGAAGCAAGGAAGATGACCTAATGAGTGCGGCCAAAGCATGGCCTCGGCATTTCAAAGCATACAAATTCATGTCTGGCTCATGCAAAAAACAAAAACTATATTGCTGTTGCATGCAGTCAGCGCGGCAAGACTTGATTCATATGGCTGCGTCCAGGAAAAAACATCGAGGAGAGGCGACCTGTGAGGAGCAGGCAAGACCGAACAATGATGATGAGCCGTCCAATCATGTGGGTTTGTGTTATGACACTGTTATGGAAAAACACTGCTGGTTATCTCTCCACATCATGCAGGTTTGTGTTGTCACAGTATTATGGAAAAAAAATCTTTGTCCTATAGTGCCACCCACGTCTGCAAATCTGTTGGATCCACCCGGAGCGGCAGCATCAAAGAAAAAGAGCCTTATACGCGTGCGCCATTTGGCGTCGCGCTGGCCAAACGCACTGCATCTGCTGGGGTGTCGGCCTGTCAGGCCCAGGCCAAGGCACCCCTGCACCCATCAAGTGTTGAAGCGCTTTGTGCACTTGACCTGGGCCATTGCAGCCCACTGCATCGAAGCTTTTCTGCCATTGCCGAGCTGCCCAAAATTCGTGAGGGGCTTGCATGCACTGCCATAGCCAGGCCAGAGGAGGCACTAAACCATGCTCTGAATATGAGCGCAACTCCTGGTGCTTCCTTTTCAAATATTGTTTAAAAGGGGAGAAGCCTTGCAGATCAAGCGGCTGTAGGTAATCCGTTGTCTGCGCTGGGATATATACAAGCTGCAGCTTGCACTTGCGTGCCATTGCCATGACCTGCCGTGGCAGGTGTGCCGGCGCACAATCAAGGAGTACAACGCCTTGTTTTGACGGAAAACTTTTCAGCACTTCTGCGATCTCTTTGAGAATTTGGGCACTGTTGGCAGCAGAGGTCCAAGCGGACTTTTGCCGCAAAACACGCAAACGAGTTTGTGGCAAAGCGCGCTGGGCGCGCAAGAGCTTCTTCGTGAGTTTCACCTGGGTGCCAATGAAAAATGAGGCAACTTCCCTTGGATGTGCTTGCAGTTGCAAATCACGCTGACATAAGTAAGTCCACGCACCTCGAACATGTTGCTTCAGCACCTGTGCATGCGGCTGTTTGCCACCTGCTGTCCGTGGCTTTGCCACACATCCAATAGGCGGTGTCATGGTGTGGCCGACGCTAGTCTCATCCAGATTTATAAAAAGTAGCTCCCTGTCTGCGAACCTGCTGTGGCAATAGCAGATGGTCCGCCAAAATGTCATGACCTGCTCGAGCGTTGCAGGAAGTGAAAGACAAAGCCTTATTATATATAGGGTCCCCAAATATAATTCCGAGGGAAGAAATTGATTGAAAATGGGGGCCTATTTTTGGTGCCAGATTCTGGCCCCAAAAATGGGACCGCCCAACCGGGATTAAGTAGGCTTATACAGGCATGAAACATGAGGGGGACCCATTTTTGGGGCCACATTCCGGCCCCAAAAATGGAGCCAGCCAACCCAAAAAAAGAAGACAAAATGTTGTAAGTTGGCTGGCCCGCGCCTTGTCGCGCAGTACAGCGGGGTCTCTGCTAACAACTTGCTTCAGCACCTTCCGGCGGACGCCCCACCGAGCCCGCCAGCGCTGCACCCACTTATTGACCATGCGTTTGTTTGGCACACCCATGTCCAGCTTCTGGCCATGGAAGGCCTCCTCCCACTTCAAAAACGTGTCCATCGCAGAAGGTGCTTGACAATGATTCGTATTGCAGTCATAGACCCACTGCTCTGTGGCTGCTTCGGCCAGGAAGGCTTGCGCTTTGCGTGAAGCTGTGTCATCCAAAGCGGTCAAATCTGGCAGCGGCGTCGTCAGCAACATCTCTTGGATCAAAGCTGCCGTGGGTACCCATTGCTGCCATAGGATATCGTTGTCAAAGCACAAGCCATGCGGAGAGTCAAATCCATGTTAAAATTCGACAGCATGTAAACAGCTACCACAGTTTTGCGGGCTGCCGCTCCAAGGCCGGCACAGTGCAACCTTTTCCGTTTTTTGGCATTCTGCCGATAAGCCGCTTTCAGTGCTTTGCCGTTCTGCACCAAGGCTTCCTTCAAGTCTGACACCCTGGCATCAGATGTGCCTTCGGCCACACCACAGGGCGGCTGCATGACTGACCGCAGAAAAACTATCTGTCGGCAGACTCATTGAAAACATTCGTGTCATGTCAAACCAATGCTGTCTGATACAGCTGAATTCGAATGGAAGCAAGGAAGATGACCTAATGAGTGCGGCCAAAGCATGGCCTCGGCATTTCAAAGCATACAAATTCATGTCTGGCTCATGCAAAAAACAAAAACTATATTGCTGTTGCATGCAGTCAGCGCGGCAAGACTTGATTCATATGGCTGCGTCCAGGAAAAAACATCGAGGAGAGGCGACCTGTGAGGAGCAGGCAAGACCGAACAATGATGATGAGCCGTCCAATCATGTGGGTTTGTGTTATGACACTGTTATGGAAAAACACTGCTGGTTATCTCTCCACATCATGCAGGTTTGTGTTGTCACAAGGAGGGCCCTCAATGAAGAGGGCTGAAATCAGCGTCCGTTAGCGACCCCAAATTCAGACCTTTTGCACACACAGCACGAGGCCCCACGTATAGGGTCACAGCAGCGGCTCCCCCCCCGCACCCCAGGATCAATGTTGTTTCCTGGTGTTAATCACTGCAGCAGCCAACTTCCAAAGCGTCAGGTCTTCACAGCAAGACATTTTCGTCAACCTTGATTCCGGGGGGTGCAGGGGGGGGCCGCATGTGGCCGGAAAGGCCCTTTGAATTAGGAAGAAACACATGTGCCGTCACGGCAGGTGGCACATCACAGCTGCAAGATGAAATGCTTCACTGGCCGTTGGCGATGTCAATCTTTGCATTGGCTCCACTGCAACACTAGCATGCTTCGGTGTGAAACTACTAAGCACGATGTCACAACTTTATATTGGCTCTGCCGCAAAACTACTATGCTTCTGTGTGAAAACTACTAAGGGGAATTTCAAACTTTGTATTGGCTCGGTGGCAAAACTACTAAGGAATTGTTCAATGGACAAAAAAGGAAACACTTTCTTCTATTTCTTTTCAATTGGCAGAATTCCTTAGTAGTTTTGCGTCCAAGCCATTGTGATTTCAATTTCACGGGTTAGTAGTTTTTCATGCGTGCATGAGCTGTGACTCTGCCGTGCCAATACAAAGTCTGCGAAAATGGTTGGAAGTATCCTTAGTAGTTTTTTGGGGCCACAGCAAAAACAGGTGCCAAAGCACGCAAAAACGTGTTTTTGATGCCTTGGGAGACAGCAGTCGTTAGGTAACCTGCCGCGTGTGACTTCACCACATTCCTGTCTGACTCCTTTAGAGACAGCAGTCTCAAGTGCTTCAGTGAGACATATAGTTTTGAGGAAGCTGCTGCTGACTCCTCGGGAGACAGCAGTCACAAGTGCAGACATATAGTTTTGAAGAAGCTGCTACTGCTGAGCCACGAGAGGTCTTGGGTGCTCAGTTTGCCCGCCGATTTCAGGACTCTGCGTCGTTTTTTCTCCTGGCGCAGAGCTGAAACAAAAAGATTGAAAGTACAAGTGGTGCGATGCAGGTGCAATGCAGCTTCACCAAAAAAAACCTGAGATGGGAAAGATGAAGGTGCAAGTGGCACGATGGAATGCCAATACAGCTTCACCAACACAAACATGGCACACAAGGATGAAATTGAACCAGCCTGGGCCTTGACTTCTCGACTGGTTTGCTGCAGCTGGCGTTTCAAGGCCTGCCTTTCAGCTTTCAAAGCAGCTATACGGTCATCCATCCCGGGCACATGGGCTACAGCAGCACCTTCCGCAGCATCCCTTTCCATACCAGCGGCGGCAGACGACATGGCTATAGATATAGTCAAATTGTGTTTTCTGCGACGAGCTGTGAGCCGTGCTAGCTGCAGAAGCCATGCCGTCTGGACAGCTTCCATGCCAATTTTCTCAAACTGCACAACTGGAAGATAGTGTGACAAAACATGGCCGGTGGGGGCCCAAAACTGGGGGCTTGAAAAGTGATGCCAAAGGGACTCCCGTACCATGTACCCCCATAGTATTATGGGAAAAAAATCTTTGTCCTATAGTGCCACCCACGTCTGCAAATCTGTTGGATCCACCCGGAGCGGCAGCATCAAAGAAAAAGAGCCTTATACGCGTGCGCCATTTGGCGTCGCGCTGGCCAAACGCACTGCATCTGCTGGGGTGTCGGCCTGTCAGGCCCAGGCCAAGGCACCCCTGCACCCATCAAGTGTTGAAGCGCTTTGTGCACTTGACCTGGGCCATTGCAGCCCACTGCATCGAAGCTTTTCTGCCATTGCCGAGCTGCCCAAAATTCGTGTGGGGCTTGCATGCACTGCCATAGCCAGGCCAGAGGAGGCACTAAACCATGCTCTGAATATGAGCGCAACTCCTGGCGCTTCCTTTTCAAATATTGTTTAAAAGGGGAGAAGCCTTGCAGATCAAGCGGCTGTAGGTAATCCGTTGTCTGCGCTGGGATATATACAAGCTGCAGCTTGCACTTGCGTGCCATTGCCATGACCTGCCGTGGCAGGTGTGCCGGCGCACAATCAAGGAGTATACAACGCCTTGTTTTGATGGAAAACTTTTCAGCACTTCTGCGATCTCTTTGAGAATTTGGGCACTGTTGGCAGCAGAGGTCCAAGCGGACTTTTGCCGCAAAACACGCAAACGAGTTTGTGGCAAAGCGCGCTGGGCGCGCAAGAGCTTCTTCGTGAGTTTCACCTGGGTGCCAATGAAAAAATGAGGCAACTTCCCTTGGATGTGCTTGCAGTTGCAAATCACGCTGACATAAGTAAGTCCACGAACCTCGAACATGTTGCTTCAGCACCTGTGCATGCGGCTGTTTGCCACCTGCTGTCCGTGGCTTTGCCACACATCCAATAGGCGGTGTCATGGTGTGGCCGACGCTAGTCTCATCCAGATTATAAAAAGTAGCTCCCTGTCTGCGAGCCTGCTGTGGCAATAGCAGATGGCCCGCCAAAATGTCATGACCTGCTCGAGCGTTGCAGGAAGTGAAAGACAAAGCCTTATTATATATAGGGTCCCCAAATATAATTCCGAGGGAAGAAATTGATTGAAAATGGGGGCCTATTTTTGGTGCCAGATTCTGGCCCCAAAAATGGGACCGCCCAACCGGGATTAAGTAGGCTTATACAGGCATGAAACATGATGGGGACCCATTTTTGGGGCCACATTCCGGCCCCAAAAATGGAGCCACCCAACCCAAAAAAAGAAGACAAAATGTTGTAAGTTGGCTGGCCCGCGCCTTGTCGCGCAGTACAGCGGGGTCTCTGCTAACAACTTGCTTCAGCACCTTCCGGCGGACGCCCCACCGAGCCCGCCAGCGCTGCACCCACTTATTGACCATGCGTTTGTTTGGCACACCCATGTCCAGCTTCTGGCCATGGAAGGCCTTTGCCCTCATTGTCTATTCTCTACGTTTTTTTCTTCCTATCCCCACCCAGTTCCCTCTTGCTATGCTGCTTACTTTCTTCTTCCTTGGTCCTCTCCTTTCTGTGCTTTGCGCGTTCTTTATCCCATTTGTCCCCTACTTTCGTCCGTCCCCGGCTATCTACCCCGCACACACCTTCCCACTTCAAAAACGTGTCCATCGCAGAAGGTGCTTGACAATGATTCGAATTGCACTCATAGACCCACTGCTCCGTGGCTGCTTCGGCCAGGAAGGCTTGCGCTTTGCGTGAAGCTGTGTCATCCAAAGCGGTCAAATCTGGCAGCGGCGTCGTCAGCAACATCTCTTGGATCAAAGCTGCCGTGGGTACCCATTGCTGCCATAGGATATCGTTGTCAAAGCACAAGCCGTGCGGAGAGTCAAATCCATGTTAAAATTCGACAGCATGTAAACAGCTACCACAGTTTTGCGGGCTGCCGCTCCAAGGCCGGCACAGTGCAACCTTTTCCGTTTTTTGGCATTCTGCCGATAAGCCGCTTTCAGTGCTTTGCCGTTCTGCACCAAGGCTTCCTTCAAGTCTGACACCCTGGCATCAGATGTGCCTTCGGCCACACCACAGGGCGGCTGCATGACTGACCGCAGAAAAACTATCTGTCGGCAGACTCATTGAAAACATTCGTGTCATGTCAAACCAATGCTGTCTGATACAGCTGAATTCGAATGGAAGCAGGGAAGATGACCTAATGAGTGCGGCCAAAGCATGGCCTCGGCATTTCAAAGCATACAAATTCATGTCTGGCTCATGCAAAAAACAAAAACTATATTGCTGTTGCATGCAGTCAGCGCGGCAAGACTTGATTCATATGGCTGCGTCCAGGAAAAAACATCGAGGAGAGGCGACCTGTGAGGAGCAGGCAAGACCGAACAATGATGATGAGCCGTCCAATCATGTGGGTTTGTGTTATGACACTGTTATGGAAAAACACTGCTGGTTATCTCTCCGCATCATGCAGGTTTGTGTTGTCACAAGGAGGGCCCTCAATGAAGAGGGCTGAAATCAGCGTCCGTTAGCGACCCCAAATTCAGACCTTTTGCACACACAGCACGAGGCCCCACGTATAGGGTCACAGCAGCGGCTCCCCCCCCGCACCCCCAGGATCAATGTTGTTTCCTGGTGTTAATCACTGCAGCAGCCAACTTCCAAAGCGTCAGGTCTTCACAGCAAGACATTTTCGTCAACCTTGATTCCGGGGGGTGCAGGGGGGGGCCAACATGTGGCCGGAAAGGCCCTTTGAATTAGGAAGAAACACATGTGCCGTCACGGCAGGTGGCACATCACAGCTGCAAGATGAAATGCTTCACTGGCCGTTGGCGATGTCAATCTTTGCATTGGCTCCACTGCAACACTAGCATGCTTCGGTGTGAAACTACTAAGCACGATGTCACAACTTTATATTGGCTCTGCCGCAAAACTACTATGCTTCTGTGTGAAAACTACTAAGGGGAATTTCAAACTTTGTATTGGCTCGGTGGCAAAACTACTAAGGAATTGTTCAATGGACAAAAAAGGAAACACTTTCTTCTATTTCTTTTCAATTGGCAGAATTCCTTAGTAGTTTTGCGTCCAAGCCATTGTGATTTCAATTTCACGGGTTAGTAGTTTTTCATGCGTGCATGAGCTGTGACTCTGCCGTGCCAATACAAAGTCTGCGAAAATGGTTGGAAGTATCCTTAGTAGTTTTTTGGGGCCACAGCAAAAACAGGTGCCAAAGCACGCAAAAACGTGTTTTTGATGCCTTGGGAGACAGCAGTCGTTAGGTAACCTGCCGCGTGTGACTTCACCACATTCCTGTCTGACTCCTTTAGAGACAGCAGTCTCAAGTGCTTCAGTGAGACATATAGTTTTGAGGAAGCTGCTGCTGACTCCTCGGGAGACAGCAGTCACAAGTGCTTCAGTGAGACATATAGTTTTGAAGAAGCTGCTACTGCTGACGGGTCATTTTGAAGGCCAGGAGCCACGAGAGGTCTTGGGTGCTCAGTTTGCCCGCCGATTTCAGGACTCTGCGTCGTTTTTTCTCCCGGCGCAGAGCTGAAACAAAAAGATTGAAAGTACAAGTGGTGCGATGCAGGTGCAATGCAGCTTCACCAAAAAAAACCTGAGATGGGAAAGATGAAGGTGCAAGTGGCATGATGGAATGTCAATACAGCTTCACCAACACAAACATGGCACACAAGGATGAAATTGAACCAGCCTGGGCCTTGACTTCTCGACTGGTTTGCTGCAGCTGGCGTTTCAAGGCCTGCCTTTCAGCTTTCAAAGCAGCTATACGGTCATCCATCCCGGGCACATGGGCTACAGCAGCACCTTCCGCAGCATCCCTTTCCATACCAGCGGCGGCAGACGACATGGCTATAGATATAGTCAAATTGTGTTTTCTGCGACGAGCTGTGAGCCGTGCTAGCTGCAGAAGCCATGCCGTCTGGACAGCTTCCATGCCAATTTTCTCAAACTGCACAACTGGAAGATAGTGTGACAAAACATGGCCGGTGGGGGCCCAAAACTGGGGGCTTGAAAAGTGATGCCAAAGGGACTCCCGTACCATGTACCCCCATAGTATTATGGAAAAAAAATCTTTGTCCTATAGTGCCACCCACGTCTGCAAATCTGTTGGATCCACCCGGAGCGGCAGCATCAAAGAAAAAGAACCTTATACGCGTGCGCCATTTGGCGTCGCGCTGGCCAAACGCATTGCATCTGCTGGGGTGTCGGCCTGTCAGGCCCAGGCCAAGGCACCCCTGCACCCATCAAGTGTTGAAGCGCTTTGTGCACTTGACCTGGGCCATTGCAGCCCACTGCATCGAAGCTTTTCTGCCATTGCCGAGCTGCCCAAAATTCGTGAGGGGCTTGCATGCACTGCCATAGCCAGGCCAGAGGAGGCACTAAACCATGCTCTGAATATGAGCGCAACTCCTGGTGCTTCCTTTTCAAATATTGTTTAAAAGGGGAGAAGCCTTGCAGATCAAGCGGCTGTAGGTAATCCGTTGTCTGCGCTGGGATATATACAAGCTGCAGCTTGCACTTGCGTGCCATTGCCATGACCTGCCGTGGCAGGTGTGCCGGCGCACAATCAAGGAGTATACAACGCCTTGTTTTGACGGAAAACTTTTCAGCACTTCTGCGATCTCTTTGAGAATTTGGGCACTGTTGGCAGCAGAGGTCCAAGCGGACTTTTGCCGCAAAACACGCAAACGAGTTTGTGGCAAAGCGCGCTGGGCGCGCAAGAGCTTCTTCGTGAGTTTCACCTGGGTGCCAATGAAAAAATGAGGCAACTTCCCTTGGATGTGCTTGCAGTTGCAAATCACGCTGACATAAGTAAGTCCACGCACCTCGAACATGTTGCTTCAGCACCTGTGCATGCGGCTGTTTGCCACCTGCTGTCCGTGGCTTTGCCACACATCCAATAGGCGGTGTCATGGTGTGGCCGACGCTAGTCTCATCCAGATTTATAAAAAGTAGCTCCCTGTCTGCGAACCTGCTGTGGCAATAGCAGATGGTCCGCCAAAATGTCATGACCTGCTCGAGCGTTGCAGGAAGTGAAAGACAAAGCCTTATTATATATAGGGTCCCCAAATATAATTCCGAGGGAAGAAATTGATTGAAAATGGGGGCCTATTTTTGGTGCCAGATTCTGGCCCCAAAAATGGGACCGCCCAACCGGGATTAAGTAGGCTTATACAGGCATGAAACATGAGGGGGACCCATTTTTGGGGCCACATTCCGGCCCCAAAAATGGAGCCACCCAACCCAAAAAAAGAAGACAAAATGTTGTAAGTTGGCTGGCCCGCGCCTTGTCGCGCAGTACAGCGGGGTCTCTGCTAACAACTTGCTTCAGCACCTTCCGGCGGACGCCCCACCGAGCCCGCCAGCGCTGCACCCACTTATTGACCATGCGTTTGTTTGGCACACCCATGTCCAGCTTCTGGCCATGGAAGGCCTCCTCCCACTTCAAAAACGTGTCCATCGCAGAAGGTGCTTGACAAAATTTCGTATTGCAGTCATAGACCCACTGCTCCGTGGCTGCTTCGGCCAGGAAGGCTTGCGCTTTGCGTGAAGCTGTGTCATCCAAAGCGGTCAAATCTGGCAGCGGCGTCGTCAGCAACATCTCTTGGATCAAAGCTGCCGTGGGTACCCATTGCTGCCATAGGATATCGTTGTCAAAGCACAAGCCATGCGGAGAGTCAAATCCATGTTAAAATTCGACAGCATGTAAACAGCTACCACAGTTTTGCGGGCTGCCACTCCAAGGCCGGCACAGTGCAACCTTTTCCGTTTTTTGGCATTCTGCCGATAAGCCGCTTTCAGTGCTTTGCCGTTCTGCACCAAGGCTTCCTTCAAGTCTGACACCCTGGCATCAGATGTGCCTTCGGCCACACCACAGGGCGGCTGCATGACTGACCGCAGAAAAACTATCTGTCGGCAGACTCATTGAAAACATTCGTGTCATGTCAAACCAATGCTGTCTGATACAGCTGAATTCGAAGGGAAGCAAGGAAGATGACCTAATGAGTGCGGCCAAAGCATGGCCTCGGCATTTCAAAGCATACAAATTCATGTCTGGCTCATGCAAAAAACAAAAACTATATTGCTGTTGCATGCAGTCAGCGCGGCAAGACTTGATTCATATGGCTGCGTCCAGGAAAAAACATCGAGGAGAGGCGACCTGTGAGGAGCAGGCAAGACCGAACAATGATGATGAGCCGTCCAATCATGTGGGTTTGTGTTATGACACTGTTATGGAAAAACACTGCTGGTTATCTCTCCACATCATGCAGGTTTGTGTTGTCACAAGGAGGGCCCTCAATGAAGAGGGCTGAAATCAGCGTCCGTTAGCGACCCCAAATTCAGACCTTTTGCACACACAGCACGAGGCCCCACGTATAGGGTCACAGCAGCGGCTCCCCCCCCGCACCCCCAGGATCAATGTTGTTTCCTGGTGTTAATCACTGCAGCAGCCAACTTCCAAAGCGTCAGGTCTTCACAGCAAGACATTTTCGTCAACCTTGATTCCGGGGGGTGCGGGGGGGGGGGCCAACATGTGGCCGGAAAGGCCCTTTGAATTAGGAAGAAACACATGTGCCGTCACGGCAGGTGGCACATCACAGCTGCAAGATGAAATGCTTCACTGGCCGTTGGCGATGTCAATCTTTGCATTGGCTCCACTGCAACACTAGCATGCTTCGGTGTGAAACTACTAAGCACGATGTCACAACTTTATATTGGCTCTGCCGCAAAACTACTATGCTTCTGTGTGAAAACTACTAAGGGGAATTTCAAACTTTGTATTGGCTCGGTGGCAAAACTACTAAGGAATTGTTCAATGGACAAAAAAGGAAACACTTTCTTCTATTTCTTTTCAATTGGCAGAATTCCTTAGTAGTTTTGCGTCCAAGCCATTGTGATTTCAATTTCACGGGTTAGTAGTTTTTCATGCGTGCATGAGCTGTGACTCTGCCGTGCCAATGCAAAGTCTGCGAAAATGGTTGGAAGTATCCTTAGTAGTTTTTTGGGGCCACAGCAAAAACAGGTGCCAAAGCACGCAAAAACGTGTTTTTGATGCCTTGGGAGACAGCAGTCGTTAGGTAACCTGCCGCGTGTGACTTCACCACATTCCTGTCTGACTCCTTTAGAGACAGCAGTCTCAAGTGCTTCAGTGAGACATATAGTTTTGAGGAAGCTGCTGCTGACTCCTCGGGAGACAGCAGTCACAAGTGCTTCAGTGAGACATATAGTTTTGAAGAAGCTGCTACTGCTGACGGGTCATTTTGAAGGCCAGGAGCCACGAGAGGTCTTGGGTGCTCAGTTTGCCCGCCGATTTCAGGACTCTGCGTCGTTTTTTCTCCCGGCGCAGAGCTGAAACAAAAAGATTGAAAGTACAAGTGGTGCGATGCAGGTGCAATGCAGCTTCACCAAAAAAAACCTGAGATGGGAAAGATGAAGGTGCAAGTGGCACGATGGAATGTCAATACAGCTTCACCAACACAAACATGGCACACAAGGATGAAATTGAACCAGCCTGGGCCTTGACTTCTCGACTGGTTTGCTGCAGCTGGCGTTTCAAGGCCTGCCTTTCAGCTTTCAAAGCAGCTATACGGTCATCCATCCCGGGCACATGGGCTACAGCAGCACCTTCCGCAGCATCCCTTTCCATACCAGCGGCGGCAGACGACATGGCTATAGATATAGTCAAATTGTGTTTTCTGCGACGAGCTGTGAGCCGTGCTAGCTGCAGAAGCCATGCCGTCTGGACAGCTTCCATGCCAATTTTCTCAAACTGCACAACTGGAAGATAGTGTGACAAAACATGGCCGGTGGGGGCCCAAAACTGGGGGCTTGAAAAGTGATGCCAAAGGGACTCCCGTACCATGTACCCCCATAGTATATATATTATGTATAGGCACCCAAAAAAAGTTGAGAATTGGGGACTATAAGCTGACCTTCGTCGAATCCCCGGACATCCCCGGTATCATTTTGCTCCATCAGCATTTGATTCCCTAAAATGCACATTATCCAAAAGCAAAAAGGCCACATTGCTGGATGCATCCCCCTTTCTATGGCCTCGCTGGCTCAGCGCTTTCCACTTGCGGCTGTCCTCTTTGGCCGCCAAGTATTTGGCCTCGCCCCCCTACACACCATCGCTGTGTTCCGAATGACCCGTTTGGAAGTGATTTACCCATTTCTTAATGGTGGATTTCCATAGCTACTTTATAGGTGGTAAATCTTCCACCACATATGTTGGTTGAAATACCATTGACTGGGCTTTTGGATACATCTCCAATTCACAAACAGCTATCTGACATGGAGGTGTCTAAAGGGAATCTGTTGCGCATAGTTTCACCGTTTTTTGGCAAACAACCGGCATTGGAGGTGGCCGACATGGCTACCCACAATGCGAATCCAATATATACTCGGCTTGGTTTCCGGGAAGTTACTTTCGGCCACCCGAGCACACCGGTTCCTGTGTGGTGCTTTGTTTTGCAACCCCTCTTTGAAACCAATGAGCAAGACAGCAAAGGCAAAACCATGTCATCCGGGCAAATGGTACCAATACCAAATCATGAAAAACACTTTAAAAAAAAACAGTCTTGTGGGGTGATTTCCTTCACAATCCTACTAATCATCCTTGTTAGGTCGCTATCTTGTACCCAAAACACAATCTGGGAAAAGTGTATAATTAAATCTTTTTTGCTGTTAGACTAACTGCGTTTTGGCTGAATTCAGCATGACCTACATATAGTTTTCATAGCTTTGTCTAATGCCGGGCGGCCCCCTTAGTGGCCCCCTTTTCTCAAAATCTCATGGTTGATCCATGGGACATTGCCAGCTGGGGGTCTCCATTCTGCTGCCCAGGGACCATCAGTTCGGTGGATCTCAAAGAACTGTGCCACAACATCTGCCCCACGTAGTCACCTGAGGCACGGCCGTCGCTGGATCGACTGGGGATTCAACCCCAGTCAGGTGACCACAACAAGCGAGACCGTTTTCGATGCTTGGTTGAAGCCCGATGAGAAAAATGGTGATTATAGTGGATTATAATGGTTATATAGTGGATTATAGTGGATTATAGTGGCTTAACAATGGCTAATAATGATGAAAACCATGCTTCTCTGGTTGGTGGTTGAGCCACCCCTCTGAAAAATGATGGAGTTAAAGTCAGTTGGGATGATGACATTCCCAATATCATGGGAAAAAATAAAAGCCATGTTCTGTTCCAAACCACCAACCAGTTCTAGTGTTCGTCTTTTAGTAACTGAGGTAAGATGAGGTAAGTATTCTACGTGACCTCAAGCCACACCTGGGGTCATTTTGAACGGCCTGGCCTATGTTGATTCCGTCCCCACTAAGGGCTATGACCGTTCATGCCTGGTTATATCCCCCAATCATACGTAGGGATACATAGGGTAAGTAGGTAAGTAGGCTGTCCAGTTTGCTATGGCTAGTGTTTACCACTTTCTAACTGGGGTGAACCACCAAGTATAGTTGCATGTCCCATACTGGCAGGCTGCTCCATAACTGCCGTTCAAACAAAATAGATGGCTGGAATGGTATGGAAATGGTCAAAATAGTCTAACCGCCCAACCTGATGCTTGACTGATCACTTTGCATGCTTCAGGCCAGGGACGTTTGCGGTCTTCCAGCAAATTGCTCCAGCGTGCTTGCAGAAATTCCCTGGCTCCCCCATTCACCACGGGCAAGCCTTTACCCAAACCATCATGAACCGTCATGAACCATGGCAGCCATGGCACTTAGCTACACCCAGAGAAAAAGTGTAAGCCGCGAAGCTGGGATTTGGTTGTGGATTCTGGTCTAAAATCATCTGAAATCCTTGTCTCTGAAAAGGTAAAAAGTGAAGATGTGACCATTCTCAGAGGCACTGCAACATTGAATATCGCAACCAAACTGTACATCCAACGGGAAAGTGGGCCCCTTCTCTGACTTTGAGCGGTCAAACTTCAGTGCGCCTTAGCTTTCTGCGAACTTCTATCCTAAGTGGCTGAGAAACACAAGGTCAGCCCGGCAAACCTGGAAATGGAAGTCCAATGAGGGTCAATGTGGGTCATCAACTTTCCAGGGCGATATTTCTTTCCGTAAAGGGATCCACCCACCGAGGGACTCATCAAAGTCTCTGGCCATCAATGAAAAGCCTTCTTTCTGCGTCACCTGTGCGTATGTCAACCAGGAGAAATTCCAACGTGCAATAAAAACGAAAAAAAAAGATAGGAAAACAAGGGATACACGAGGGGCAACCTTAGCCCTGCTAGCTAAGGTTTGAGCTGGACAGGATGTGCCCATTCCTGGAAAAGAATTAAACAAATCAAGATTCGCCGAAAAGTGTGGGGTCCAAATTCAGGCAGTTCCAAAACTGATTGGGCATTGATTCCACTATGCAGCTCACAACAAATCCACAAAAAGCATCTGTAAACAGGATCATGAATAATAACCCATAGTATCCCATAGTTTCTTTCCAGTTCTGGCATTCACCCATATTCACCCTCACCGTTGCTGATTTACATCTCTCAAATAATTGGTGTACATGTCAAATACATCCACTGAGGTCAAGAGCGTTGGACCCACCCTCCAATTTAAAAAGGGTAGGTCAAAATGCTCATTCTGTCGCGGACATCCCGGCACAACGATCTTCAATTCTAAACCATGCCACGGCATAAACGACCGAAGGGGATCACTCTAGAAAACCAGGGGATCATGAAACCAATTGATTGAAGATGTGCAGCAACCCTCATGTTTTCCAACTGGGAATGGATTCTTGTCGTGGGTTTGGCATAGGACTTGTTTTTTTTTAATATATATATATTTATTTATTTATCTATTTATTTATTTATATATTTAAAAATATATATATATATACATACATTAAACCAAAAAAAACATGCGGATGCAAAGTCAAAGATCTCAGCTCTACACCCTTGGGTGCTGTTGGACCTACATCCCAGCACGGGTTCACAACCATGTCATCAAGTAGTCCCATCCCCTTAATATCCATTCACCGGATTTCTATTGGGTGCTGTTTTTAGAACTATGCAGACGAGATTATCTAAAATTTAACATACAAATCCGAGTTTCGAAGAGGGTTTCAATCAAACGCTTTGAAGGCACCTGTGTGGTTGCTAGGGCAAGAATGGGCAAGGAATCAGCATCTGATCAGCCACAAGAACCACTCTCCAGCCTCCCAACGTTGCTGGTCTTGCAATGCCTGAACCACCACACTCGCGAATTCCGCTGGATCCTGCAGAGGGAAAAGCGTCTGGCTGGGGTTGTAAACGGTACAGACCGGAGTAATAAGCGGGAATGTTATCCAACATCTTCCTGATGGTATGGGGATATTGGTGCTTTCCTGTCATAGGAAGCAGAATATGGAGACATCATTGATCATCATTGACAATAGATGGAGAACATGCAGAGTATCTAAAGACTATCCTCATTTGACAAAAAATGGGGACCAGTGACCAGTGTATATACAAGAGGGATACAATCCAACACCTTTCAAAACAACATCCGATACACCGGATCTTGGTGGTTCGGCCATCCATCCCCTTCCAAGACAAAAGGTTCCCAAATAGGGATAGGAACATATTGTTTCAATGCTGCAACAATCACCTTTGGCAATTTTTCTCGTCTCTATCGTAACCAGCTTGCGAGCCTAACCAATGACAGTGATATATATATGTTTCCAGATATCTAGCATCAGCCTAGTCACGAACTCGGAAGGGCAGTGTGTCAGGGGGACAACTTAGTTGACAATGGCGACCTGAAAATACGTGTCTTTCCTTGTTGCAATTGATTGAACAACAAATAAACCTCCACATGTGGATGGGTTATACAAACCATTTCAATCCCGTTCTGGCAATTCATGAAGGATGGTTGATAATTAGTTTTGGGTCTACCAGTCTACCACATGGTTTTTAACCCATGTGGATATTTTTATCAAATCAACTGATCACAAAAAGATAGAAAAGTCATTTATCAACATCTTTAAGCGGGATTGGACTGTCTTACCCTCTGGTAATTTAACATAGCTATGGAAAATCACAATTTTTAATGGGAAAATCCACTATAAATGACCATTTTCCATAGTTATGTCAGTTTACCAGAGGGTATCTTTTTTGGGGGATTCTACAGGTGTCCCTACAGGTGTCCCCACAGGTGGCCCCATCATATCGAGCTTTCCAAGTCATGGATGACCATTTCAGTATCGAAGCCTACGGTTTTAAGACAGTTTTAATACTGAAATGATCTAATAAAGTCTTACCCCTTTAGATCTTATTTTGAATCCTATTGATGAGAAGATTGATCCCATCCCAGCAGTATTGAACTGTGAAATGGTCTATTCTTTACACCTCTATTGATGACTGGTTGGTGGTTTCAATCCCTCTGAAAAACGATGGAGTTCGTCAGTTGGGATGATGACATTCCATTCCCAAGTGAATGGAAAGTCATAAAATTCCATGGTTCCAAACCACCAACCAGGAGATGTTTCATGCAAGGTGGTGCCCCTCAAGTTATGTTTGTTGGTTTATAATCCCATTAACTAGTTCGATATATCTACCATAAGTCCAAACGTGAAATTAGAGTTATGTTCACCAACTTAGCTATCTTGCTTGGGGGCACCACCTTGCATGAGATGATCATACAACATCACTGTGGCTGGTTTTAACCATCATTAACCATTATTAACCATTGTTAACCTATGTTTTTCCTATGGTTTTCATGTTTGAAAAAAACGTCATCCCATCTCCCACCTGCGCCGTCGCCACGTAGCCCGGGAAGCTCTCCGCTGAGGCGATGCCTTCGATGCCCACAGCTGTGGTGACCACCACGAGGCCATGCTGCAATGCCTCAAGAACCTGCAAGGTGGTGCCCCCAGTCGATAGCGTTCAGTTGGGTTTATAACTCCAATAACTATGGTTTATGGTACTTATAACTATAGTTAATGGGCTTATAAACCAACTTATGAGTATGGATGTTTATGGTACTTATAACTATACTTACTGGGGCGAATCTAAACCAACAAACATAACTGGGGGGCACCATCCTGTGGCGGCGGCGTCTGAACGGTAGCCGCTTCTCATCGGGATGCTGTGGGAAATTCTAGCCATTTTGGGGGCAAACCCCAAAAAAGGGTAACCCATATTTGATGAACCATTAAATGGGATGTAAGGTTTCTATGGAAAAATCGTGGAACATCCTGTAAATATATGGCTTTTTTTTTTTTGGAAAATCAACTATAAATTGTGGATTTTCCACCATAGCCATGTGAATACCAAAGAGTGCTTCAAGGATGTAGCGGTTGCATGTTTGTTTTAGTGATCATGATGGGATTGCTATGATGGGATTGGGATTTTTCACTGAATTTGGATACACGTGCAGTACCCAGGGTAAGTTAGCCGAGTTGCTTAAAATAAGTAGGTTCACTGATGGATCTATAGAACTGGTCAATGGGGTTCATAAAACAACTGGGGGGCAACCCCCTTCTAGGAGCACAGGAATGATTATGGGTATATTATTATGGGAATATACGCGGAAATGATAGGTAATTATGTTTTGGATGCAATGTGGACATTAATCGCACTCAGCATGACATGATAATTTGAGTGGGAATATAACATGCATAATGATTTAAAGAACATATATAATATAATACATATATATAGAGGTACAGAATGGGGATGTTAAAGGAGATGGAGGCACATAGGGGGTTATAAACCCGACCATGTGATTCGGCTTTGAGCAGAATATGTTGTCGGCAAATACAATTTCGAATACTATTGGTACACTGTGATATAATTGGGTTTTTAGGTGGTTAATGGATCTCTTGTGGTCAAAAGCAGCATGCCGCCAACAATTTGATGGGATTATTTCATGAACAAACAGGGAACAAATATATTTTTGACCAACACTTTCACTTTCATGTTCTGCGACCTGCATGGGCATGCCCACAAGGGCAACTCGCATCTCTCTCGGTATTGTGCTTAGTTTAGACAATGAGTATGGTGATACAAAGCAGCAACATAAGTACCCCAAAATTGATTGTTTCGTCATCGTTTTCCCCATTTAAGGTGCCATTTTGGCTCGTATCCCCATGTTTGATTATTCTTGGACAAAGCCAAGACTGAAGCAGCAAACAGTTCGGGTGCTCTCATGAATAATTCATTATACGATATCCCAATGGGTCCAACTTGTGTTTGAGCTTATACACAACCACTTCGCAATGTCCGAGACCAGTTACTTGCAGTATCATTCTGCGGATCATAAGTGGTGAAAATAATCCTGCGTGAATAAATCCCCCATATATTATAACAAGCTAAATCGTACTGAATCACAATTCTTTCTGGTTAATCGAATCAAATATGCAGTTTTTTTTGGCAAGCCCAGTGCCTGGGAGAGCCCACTGAATGGAGATTTTCATGTGAAAATCACCTGAGGAATCCCAAGCTGCCGCTGGGCCTTCCCCTTCACGCCGGCGCCATAGCGTAGCGGAGCCACCAGTAGCAGGTGCCGCTGCATGGCAGCAGGCACTGAACGGCAGTAACCCTGCACCTTGGACAAATTGGATCATGGCAATCTTGGGGCAAAATAACGCAAATGGATATGAAACATTATGAAACCAAGAACCGTTCAGATACATTGAGCTGTTCCCTGAAGCTTAGTTATCTTGGCTGAGATATGTTGAAATTTCACACATGGAGTCAACCTTGGGGATCATAAATATTCGAACGAACACTGACTCATGCATAATGGAGATATGACGATACAACCTCAACGTCATGACGTCGTGAACCCTGGCGAACTAATGGGGCAGCCTCCCGATCCAGCAACCCTCAATCGTCTTGCTGGTGCTGGTGCCCAAAAATTGATCACCGGTGCTTTCAGCTGATCTCCAACTTTTGACAAAGCATGCTCAAACTAAGATATTCCGTTCAAGCAAAAGCTGAACCAATGGACTTTCCAGGTGTTCATTCAAAACTCAATGTTTCCTCACCCAGTTTTAAAAGCCAACCTAGACCCTCCCGGTAGCTAGAAAAATGCAAGAATTCAGCCAAAATGGCTTGGGACTTTACCAACATTATCCCCCACACACCTTTAGGATTTACACACATTTCGGCGTTTTTGTTGAATATTGTTGAATAATGCTTAATATGAATGGGGGATTGGTTCTTTTCAGACTTTGAGAAGAATGGTTTAACCAAAAAATCACAAACGACAATCTCATGAATAATTCAACAATTATATAAATCATAACCATAGTTCAATGATCAACATTGAAACCAACAACCACTCATGTGTGCTTTTTAAACAATTGTTTTTCTAGGGTTTACCATTCTTAAAACCCATCATAGATAGTTGAACTCTGATTATCCCGCGGTAATCAAACATGGCTAGCCGAAAAATCACCCATTTGGTTCCTGGATCTTGCTCGAAACCTCTATTTTGCTTCATTGGATCTGATCAAAGCCTATTGTTGATGGTTCAAAATGGTTATATAAATCATGGTAAATCTAGCTATAAATCCTATTGTGGGGATGGAGTGGTATAAATCCTATTTGTGGCTTTAACCTATAAATATGGTTAAACAGTTAAACATTGAACATACTTAAATTTACCAGCAAAAAATGTCAAAAAAACTCTGGTCATTTAACAGTTCGCCATGGAAAATCACCATGCAATTTTCATAGGTAAACCATCTATTTCTATGGACCATCTATACCATGGCACCATGGCTATGTCAGCCATAACCAGAGGGTAGACCGGTAGACCCTGTTGAACTGTTGTTACCGTTCGGATGAATCCACTGGGATCGGCCTGAGCCCCGATGGAAACGTCATGGAGGGCCGCATCCTCTGGCGTCTGGTTGGCCCCGTAGACGTTGAGCAAAGCATCAGGGAGATCCTCAGCGCCATTTTTCGGTGTTCCAGGGCGGACTTGCGGGAAGTTGATGGAAGTTGGGTAGTTGTACCAGCAAAAAATGCTGATGTCCTTGGCCTCAGCTTCAATAAAATGGTGATTTAGTTGATTTTGGGGGTGATTTAATGAAATTTAAGCAGCACATGAATTTGATCGTATATATTGGCATCTTACACGAGTTAATGGAGTTTAAGCAGCAAAAAATGTTGAGTTGTGATTTTACGGGATTTAGATGGATTTAGTGGAATTGATGCTATAGACATGATCATTATATTAATATTGGGATTTTTGCATAATATAATCTTCACCAAATCTGAAAGGCCATTTCAAGGACTTCACTTTGAGGTACCAAGCCTATGTAAAGTCCACATTCATGTAAGTAAACTATAAGCCCTGCACTTTTTTTTTACCTTTGTTCTAATGTCTCAATTCCCCACATCTGATGGCTTACGACATTATAATGTGGTAAAAACATGGTAAAACCGCTGTTGAACCATCCGTAATCTTGCGCTTTACCGTTGTATACCACTGATTTGGTTGATTTTTTCGGGGATGGTTTGCAACAAGGTGGAGCCACACTGCACCCAAATAGGCCCAAGAATCCCTTGGTCCCTTAAGGTCAAAAAAAACACAATTGTCCATAGCTCCCCAAGCAAGATACCAATACAATCCCTTTCCCCATGTATATCTGTGTATATGACTGTATATGTATAATATAAAGTACATCCACAGAAATCTGGTTAAGTCTTGGGTCTATGGGAGATGAAATTCCCGAAGAAAACCACTTGATCTCCTTCGATGGGCCATATCAGGTTCTGATCAAATTAATAAACGCACCCCAATAAAGCAAACCAAATTTTAACCAAATGACCGACAGATTAACAAACCAGCCTAAATGTCATCTCGCGAATTTCTACTTAGAAAAGCTTTCTGTGAATTCTCTACGTTCATTACTGTATGAAGTACCAATTATTCTGAATGACTAGTTGAGGCCCCTCCTCCGCCAATCCTGCAAGGTCAGGCATGCTAGACCTAAAGTAGCTGAGATTAGTTCAGGATATGTATTTGACTCACGTATAGCAAGTATAGTATATCTCATAAATATCCTTTCAGCTCCAAACAGCTCTTGAAACTTGATTTGGGCTGGTTTTGGGGTTTCCACATCTTCTCAGAGTGTAACAGCATTATATTTATACATTATTAACTATAGCACCCCAAAAAATGATAGAAAGGTGAAATCCAGTCAAAAGTCCTTTAAAAAAAATGGCCCAGTCGAAATAGTGGAGATGTACCCATTAAAATTTACCCATTAATAGCATGGTGATGTTCCGTAGTTTTTTGTTACCCTCTAGTAAACTAACATAACTATGGAAAATCACCATTTCCATGGGTAAATCCACTATAAATTGCCATTTTCAATAGCTATGTTAAATTACCAGAGAGTAAATTACCAGGCCGGGTCAATTCCTGGTCCACCCTTCGTGGCCCAAGTTTCCTTCCGCACCAGCGGCCACACTTCCTGGATCAGCCATTTGGCAGCGTCGCGGTTGGGCCGGTGCCGCCAATTCCTGGGTGCCAATCTATAACCTGGAGGAACACAGTTAACTCACATCTGTTCAGATGTTTCAATTTTTTCAGATTCACCTACCCTCTGGTAATTTAACATAACTATGGAAAATCACCATTTTTAATGGGAAAATCCACTATAAATGGCAATTTTCAATAGCTATGTTAGTTTACCAGAGGGTAAGACCTAAGGCCTTACCTCTGAAATGATGGTTTCTCCAGGTTCGGGCCAAACAAAACACATTCAAATAAGTTAAGTGTTTCCTGTTCAGGAAAACCATGCATAGTTTTGGGCGTCCCCGATTCAAATAAGCACGCCAATGATCCAAGCTTGCACGCTGTCGGTGATGTACACTAATGTAGGCTGCCTTATAGTAAATCCCCCCTAAATAAAAATCATTATTTTAACAAATTTAGGGGGGGTCAGCATTCCAATAGTAATTTTTTGGAACCTTATAGCTGGGATCATGGAAGTGGGGGCAAAGGTGGTGGAGGCGAAGGAGGAGGACGAGGAGGAGGACGAGAAGAAGAAGGAGAAGAAGGAGAAGGAGAAGGAGAAGGAGGACAACAAAATTGGAGTTGCGGAAAAAGTTTCCACTATTGCCATGCCTGGTGCAGGTTTGTTATTGCTATTCTGGGGCTTGCAAAGGGGGTACCCTTTGTGGACCTGTTTTCTTGCTTTTTTTAATAAGGGTGAAAAAGGAAATCAGCTGTTTGGTAATTGGATCAGATTTCTGGAATCTAAGTTTTTGCTAATCAAAAGTGAAGGCTGCTTTGAAAAGGATTTGCTTTACTTGACTCTTTTGGCAATACTAAAAGTAAATGGAGCTAATTGACTTTTAGTATTGGAGAAAAAAATGGAGTTGGGAAAAAAGTTTCCACTATTGCCATGTTGGGTCCACTATTGGCCATGCCCTCTGGACAAGGTCTGAACATGACTCTTTTGGCAATACTAAAAGTAAATGGAGCTACGTAATTGACTTTTAGTATTGGAGAAAAATTGGAGTTGCGGAAAAATGTTTCTACTATTGACAAGATATCACTATTGGCTAGACAACATTAACCATTGAAATCAGGTTGATAATTACATGTTGATACACTGATACACTCTGATACCCTATCTTCACTCCCGTGGAGAAAAAAAAGAATCATAGAATTTCCTCACATACCCTCTGATAATTCAACAGTTTGCTATTGAAAGTGGCCCAGTCGAAATAGTTGATATACCCATCAAAAATGATGTTTTTCCATGATTTTCCATGGTTTTTTGTTAGTTTACCAGAGGCTATTCCCTGCCAATGCCTGATCCAAATAAGGCCGCGTCTCCCAATGAACATGGCACCTTGCCGGGCCCCAAAGCCCGGGGAAACACCGCCGTCAGCGTTTCCACGAAAGCCGAAGGGCGCCGCACAGACCTCAGGAGTTGGGGAGCTTCGAGGCACCTGCGTAGGGGGCGTATGTTATATATATATAACATATTTAATATGATAATATAGTCTATAATTGATGATTATTGATGATATATTGATGATATTGAATGATATATTGATGATATGAATTGATGAATATATACACACATACATATACCATCATATAGATCCGTATAGAGATCCGATTGAAAATGTGAGTGTATACCTAACGAACAAAAATATAATTCTAGACATCTGACATCTAATATTCCTGAAATAGGTTTATAAATTCATCTTGTTTTGATAAGACATCACATTCCAACCATCATTTGGGTTTGTCTGGAAATAGGGTCACTACCCCAAAATCCGCTGATTGCACATGTTTAATGCAGTTTACAATCATTGATATTTATTACTTATTACCCATTCATACAACTACCCAATTACCCATTGATTTTATACACCCATTAAAGCCATCTTGTTACCCATTATATAATATGCCCAATAATATGCAGTGATGTAATTAATTGAGTGCCTACTGATTTCTAGCCATCTATTTAACTAATCACCCATTATGAAGCCATTAACCTCCGGCAATGAAACATGGCAATTGAAAATCCCCCCATTTACTTCAATGATTTTCCCATATATATATATATATATATATATATTTAGTTTGGGGATTTCCCGGCTAGCCATGTTTGACTGCCAATGGCGGCAGATGTTCTTCATTTAGCTCCGCA
Source organism: Cladocopium goreaui (assembly GCA_947184155.2). Classification (NCBI taxonomy): domain Eukaryota; class Dinophyceae; order Suessiales; family Symbiodiniaceae; genus Cladocopium; species Cladocopium goreaui. The sequence continues at coordinate 229,592 of CAMXCT020000244.1, read as the reverse complement.
TGTTCACTTTGTTTTTAATTTAATAATTGAATTATACATATCGTTATCCATTAATACAGCCATGAATATCAACTGGTTGGTGGTTGACCTACCCCTTCTGAAAAATATGAGTCAGTTGAGATGATTATTCATGATTATTCCCAATATTGGGAAAATAAAAAATGTATAAAAATCTTCCAAACCACCAATCAGTCAACATCCTCATGCCTTCCCCCAAGGCCGCCTTCCACCGCGGAAGTCCATGTCTCCACCAGCAGCCGTTCCTCGTGCCGCGAGATCGCCAAAATCGCGTCGCAGCGCTGCAGCGCCGCCAGCTCCCGTTGCAGGTCTTCGTCCTCCGCTGATGGGAGGAAGGTGGCCTTGGGCCGCATAGGAAGAGCGTGAGGTTTCATGGTTTTTCCATGGTTTTTCATGTTTTCCCCCCCCAAAAAAATGCGGAAGACATGTGGGTCACCATGATTCTCGATTAGAAATTCGAAGGGGGATACTCAACATCTAGACTTAGACAAGGGAAATAGGTTTGACATAATGCCTAAAGTTGATTTTATGGGTAAATGGCATATGTGATCATCGCAGAATCATCGCAAGTGGCTTACATCCAAATCCCAGTTACAAGACCTTAAAATGTTACAAGATGTTACTCTCTGGTAAACTAACATAGCTATTGAAAATGGCCATGTATAGTGGATTTACCCATTAAAAATGGTGATTATCCATAGTTACGTTAGTTTACCAGAGGGTACCAGGAATTCAGTTACGGACCATCAACGACAATTTTCATCGTCTCAGAAAGGTGACTTCCCTGTCTGAAAGGTGGCTGGGACTCAGATGGAGGCTGCAGAGGCTTCATCCCAGCCTGGTTTTCATGTTTCGGACTCGTTCACTTTGGGGACCCTGTTGTTTGGGTAGTTAATATATGTTAATATGAGGGGAATGGGATGCTATGAAATATCCTTCATGAAATATCCTTCATGATTCCCATAGCCATCATTACCCCCTATTGTTTCCCAGGGCTCCAAGTTGGCTCCCAATCCACCCGGAACCGAGATACCACGTCAGCGGCGCCAGCAGCAATAAGACGTTCACGACCTGCTGCCGTGGAGAGACGGGCCATGCGCCTCTGCAGCTACAAAAAGACCTTCAAGGACCCTGCAGAACATGTGCAAAAAGTCGCTTAAAATCATGGTATAGGTCCATAGGTTTGTCTGAACATGGTGTACCCAATTCCAAGTGGAATATCATAAATTTTCCCTAAAAAATCGTCATTTGGATATATTGTACCCTCTGGTAAACTAACATAGCTATTGAAAATGGCCATTTATAGTGGATTTTCCCATTAAAAATGGTGATTTTCCATAGCTATGTTAAATTACCAGAGGGTACCATGTTTCAAAAAGGTGCTGTGATAGACTCATCGTCGCAGAATCCATTGAATCCCATGATGGATTCCGGACCTGCAATGTCTAAACTTTAGACCCTTTAGTCAGAGCTAAACAAGAAAAAACAGCTTCGTACTATAGCAAAACGTGTCTTATGTATAGAAAAGTGAATATATAGATTACCAGTACTTTAATATATAGGATTCTGATTCTGCTATAATTATTCTGCTATTTTTTCATATTTTTTCTGCATCTTGGCTGACGATGTGACGATATCCAATGATCTCCATCTTCCGACCAAAAAAGAAGAACACCCTTAAGCGCTCCGCTAGAAGCCTAAGCGCAAGGCGTGGAAGTCTTGCATGTCCAAGACCCGCATGCTGTTTGGCAGTGCTTCACGCACATAGTGGCCGAACCTCCGGTTAACACGACGATGAAAACACCGTCAGACAGCAACGGACAGGCTGGAGTCGGCTGGAGTGAAAACTAACAATGGGGGAAACTCACCATGTGATAGGGAGATAATGGGATATGGACCATATGGAACCATATGGAGTTATGATGGGATACGGGATACATAACCAACACTATGATACTTTGGGTTTTGTCGGATAATTTAAGGGGATTGAGTCCTCAATCCAATTGCCCTCACCTGCGGAGGGAAAGCAATGATCAACCATCAATTTTAAGGTACCCTAGTTCAAACAAACACAGATTGACATCAAATCTTCAAACTGACATGGATTTGGAAGGAATGTATGGAATGCATCATTGATGATTCATTTGGCCTTGGGTCCTATGCCCACTGGTTTCCTGCATAGACTGTGTAGTACATTCTGAGCCAATCAGTTTGGCAGTCAGAAAGAACGCTAAGACTCCGAGACCTGGTGTTGACCACAATATGATCCAGTAAAGAATCACTAAATTAAATCATGCGTCAATCCTAATTATATTTTTTACTGATTTAAAATGATTTAAACACTGATTTATGATCTCCATCATCGAATCTGTTTGCTTTGAGCCCCAGTGTTTCGTTCGCTGCTCGCCGCCCCCATGCCCGTCCCAGGATGGGGGACGGGTTTTTCCGCCTCTCTTCAGCGTTGAAGCCATCGAAAATCACCAGCTCGGGATTCCCGGCTGCCTCCTGGGATTCTTTTTGGTGCTCAGCTGAGCACCAGGATCTGCCAAGTTCCCAATCTTATTCAATTTGCCTTTCCTTTCATAGCAGCTCCCAAAGAGATCCAAATGATTTCCAGGGCATAGATGACATTTGCCGCATATTTTTTAGGCTTCTAACTTGTCTATCCAGGGGTTGCTACTGTATGAATTCTATGTTTAGACGATTGCCTGCTTACAACTACACGTCTTCATGGAAGGAAATTGCACTTTGTTTATTGGTTTGAACATAGTTTGGGTATTTCCTTACAACTATTATATGTGTAGTAGTTTCCATGACTTTTTTTGTTTAGGAGAATGCTTACTTTTTTCTTGCATCCTTCCATGAATTACCTATAGTTTGACTAAGTGAACTAATTCCTTAAAACTATACATGTTAATGCTGATTTATTCAAGCTGGGTCCCCCCAGTTGTAAGTTGGTTGAAGTTGTTTCTGTTCAAAAAACAAAAGTTCGGTGTTACAATAGTTACAGTAAATACTTCAAAGATCCTGGTTAACCATAGTGAACCAAGTCATAAATCAACTTTGGCTCTAAGGAGGGCAAGACTTCCAAGCGTCCAAGGCCGACAGCACCGAGGAGTGGTCGTTGGTCTTGATGCCTGCCATGCTGCAGCCAGGTTTCACAAGTTTCACCAGTAACCGGTGCCCAAAAACATCCAAAAACCAGTGGATTTCCCATGGAAAATCCACCATTTTGTTTGGTTCCCAGTTTTTTTCAGGAATCCATGTTGATCTGCTTTTCTGTTGGGGATATGAGATCCTAACATTAACTAACCCAATGGGTCTAACTGACACAACATTATAAGCTACTATTGCAATGACTCAGCCTGAAATACGTCTGGCATCATATGGCTTGCACATGATTGTGCAAATTGGGTATGCAAGTGCCCCTCTCACTAGGGGCAGGCCATGCCCGGTACCATGAGCAGATCGCTCCTGCAGACACAAATGCAGGGGTTCACATACCTCCGTGGCCGGAGCCGAGTTGCGAATACACGTCAGATCGTGGGTTTCTGACCTCAACAGCAGACTGCCAGCATCAAAATTGGCTCTGCAATTCTCATTGCTTAGCATTGTCGGGGTCAACGACAGGTGCCGGTCTGGAATTACAATCAACAAATCCTCGGCCCTTTGGGGGGATCATGGTTTCCAATAGTGATGAAATTAAAACAGACCTTTGAAGCCTCCAAGTAGTGGGGGCGGCATGTTTGTTTCGACCCCGTTTCTTTCACAAATACACGCCACCTCGTGGCTCTGTAACCAAGGGGCCCCGTTACTACATCTTGTGACCTGTCCTCCACAGCCGCTTCCTTGCTACAACCTTTTACTCTGCTCACTCTTCCCTCATAGGTGGGTCAATTCTACTGAATATCTGATGGGACACATAGGATTCCAAATTCCTCCCTTGCGGCATTCCATTTTTTTTGCCCGCCCGAATTTGCCACAAATCCTGGGTCCCCCTGCAGCTTTCCCTGTGAATTTCCAGGTCGCGCGGGGGAGGCGAAGGTCAGAGCAGCCTGCAGATTGGAGGATGATGGAGGATCATAGGTATCAGCAAAACTCCCCAATATATTCATATATTATATATAATCACTGTTGGAATTCCCCTGCTAACATGGACTCCAGCATTTTTTAGACAAAAACGGTGGTCCACCTTGCACTACTGAAATGGCACATCTAAAGAATGCCTACCCTGGGCAACAAAAAAGATTTTTGCGACAACCCGGGTTGTCCCATTCTTTAGTGGAAATTCCAAGGGGAATTACATATATATATTCCAATATCAGATACCTCATGATAGCTCCCCAAAGAAACAAAACATGAACAGGGGAAGTACTAAACCAGGGATTCTGGGTGGATATTGCCATGTGTTTAGCTCGGAGGAATTAATAAGCATCGGAGTCCGTAGGGTATGGCTACACCCTTTACCTGATAGAACCATAATGCAGAACATTGAATTTTGTCTGAAAACTCACGGTGAATCCTAAATACCAAAGTTCAAGTGCTGGAAATGTTCAGTGAATATCAGTGATATCTCCTATGGGAAAGAATGAACACATATATGAAAACCGACCTTTGGCAGACACCATTCACCAAGGTTTATCTCAAGACAATCTCCTGATGATATCCCCTTATCATATCACCAAGAATTATATCGCAAGGAAGTATCCCAGTTCCACGCTTATCCGTTACCGTAGGCCACAAAACTATCATGGGGATTCAAACACCCCAAGGGACCACCCCAATCGTAGATTGGCAATATGGTTTTTCATAAGCCCTAAATTCAAAAGCCTTATTTCGGGGTTGAATCACACTTAGTAAGCAGTTTTGAGAAAACCATAACCCTAGTGATAGGTGGATTGACCCTATTTCTCTCACTTCGATCCAGGGATAATAACCTTGGCATACCTTGCCTTTGTCTGAACAAATGCCCAATGGTATCCCATGGTTTATCATGATCTTCTTTCATTGTCCTATATGGTGATGGGTCAAAACCTAGTATTTACCAACTAATTTAGGTTTCACCAGGCTACTGGCGTTTTGACTCCCATCGATTTTCCCTATTGAAATGGCTGGCATAGCGTTGAATCCTCATGAAAACAAGGTAGCCCCAGTACCTCATCACCCAGCCATCCGCGCAGCATCTGCAGGCGCAGAGAAGTCACGCGGCCCGCAGCAGAGACGTCGGGGTCCGGCCAGTTGGTGCTGATCACCTGGGCTGCTCTGACCTTGGAAGACCTGGAGGTATTGGAAAATATGGGAAATGTATGGACATGTTGGAAAGTTCTCATGGACTTTTACCTCCTGATTGATGAATTTTCATGAAATTTCCTAGTTGTTGTTGGTCAAAGTCCCACTTGTTGGTGAGATACCAATCTTAATTACGCAGAATCTCACATGATCTCAATGATTGTTGCATTATAGTTGGCACCCTCATGAATTCGTCTTCTAGTTGCACCCTGTTGTCCCTACAAGGTGGTGCCCCCAAGATAGCTAAGTTGGTTTATAACTCTAATAACTAGGACTTATGGTAGATATTATATCTATAGTTGATGGGATTATAAACCAACTTATAACTTGGGGGGCACCACCTTGTACCAAGTCAGACTCCATGCCGTCAAGTGTCCATGGCACGCTGCGGAATGGCAGGTCTACTTGGTTTGCCCTCGCTCAAACCAGCGCCTGCAAAGGCTAACGGCTCATTAAGGGTACACCTCTTGTGTCTCTTCTGTCTCTTCTGCCTCTTATTGGTGTTGCTCAAGGTTATGTAAAATTTGCGGGGAAAGTCTGGTTTCTGGCGGGAAAAAAGGGGTTATCTGCACATTGTCCCTTCACCCATTTAATGGGATCTTTATACACCGAAGTGAGTTCATGGTGGCTGAAAACTGATTTGGTAATGTTGGTGTGCAGTTTGTAGCAACATGGAGAACCCGGACTCTCATAGACTATAAGTGAAATAGATAGACTGATAGACTTGCGTTAATGCCACAATTGCACGAATAAACAATCGCGTTCGTCCCACAAATGTCGATCAGCCAAAAATGGACAGCTTAAAAAATGACATGTCAAGAGTCAAGACATATGTGACTAAAACATACTAAAACTGACTAATTTCCGTGATCCCTTGCATCATCAACTGTCCTTAAAGCCGAGCTACTGGGCACAGGGACCCCACGGACCCGACGAAAGATGATGGCCACACGACGTTCCGTGAGGAGATCGTCCTAATCGACATGGAAACAAATGGCAAGGTGGATGGTTTTCCTTGGGAAACCGAATGTTTTTCAGGCAAATTAGGATTGAAGTTGTTGCTTTTATATGTTTCTAGCGCACCTCATGTTTTGGCTGTAAACGTCACCTTAACGTCAACTTTTAAATCCCTTTTGGGGCTTAAAATATGTAATCCAATCAATTAAACTACTTATATAGTAAACAAACCTGGCAATGAAACGTCCCATTGCCTTTGTTAGGGTCAATCACAGGAGGGTAACTGCTAATCGCTAGTTAGTCACCAAACGGTGATATTCTTTTCACACCAAATTGGAAGAAATTGAACACACCAAATCGATCGATCTCTGAAGACCCTGAGATGGGTTGGGATGGCGCCAACAGTTCCGCCAACAGTCGCAACACAGCCAGCTGTGGGAATACCTGCCTTCTCCAGCCAAACATGTACCCCGTTCCAAAGTGCCATGGGTTTATGAGCGGCTATAGGTCTCCACCACCTACCGGCATTGTCCAAGAGCACTAGTTCACTATTTGAGAGAGAGAGAGAGGGAGAGAGAGAGAGAGATATATATATATATATGTACATAACATATTAATGTATACAGTCATAATGAATCATATATATATACACATTTATACACATGACAATGAGAATTGCACTTACAGCATGAGGTATCAACCCATGCGGGTATATTAATATTGCCTACATGCCCAAGTCTGCAAGTGGGACCACATCGACTCAATGCCAAGGAACTGCGCCAGGAATGCCATGCTGCCACTCATATCCTGATACTGGTGACCAGGCTGTGAGAATGGGGAGATGGTTTGTCTCTATGGCGCGGGCGAATTGTACAAGCATTGCACTCATGCACGCCCTGAACCGCTATAATATATATATATATACACACACCTTTCTCCCCAATGCATATGCTTTTCTCTTTCTATTTACTTCTTCATTCATGACCTGGACTTTCACATTTCTTGTTGCTATGCTGGCTATGATCCCAGCGTCTGGCCGCGCCCTTCAGCAGCAGCAGCGACCGCGCAGGCACCACCAGGCGTACCGCTCGACCACCTTCCGCTTCAGCGTCGCCTGGCTGCGATAATGGAGGGTTTTAGAGGTTTCGAGGATAGATTCGGAAATCATATAGATATTCCCAGCTATAAAATCCATCATCCCAGCTTTTGATATACCATGGTATACCTAGCTAATGGATGATTTCGAGGTTTTATAGATGGTGACACATGGTGATATATGAATTTAACTGTTAACATTTAAGTACGTTTTCTACTTTATGGTGATATGAATAGTTTTATATTTCAGTTTGCTTTCACCCCGTATTGAATTCATAGAATACCAAGATTGAAAGAAACACACACACATGGAGATATTTTATGTAGTTTTGGTATCTAAGCAAGACACATATTTGATGTAAGGAACAACCACCGGGGGATATCAGCTTGAAAGCTGGTTACGGTTACCATCAATGAATCAAAGGATTATAATGATTTTATATCATGCGTCTTGTTTCAATGGCAAGCTCTTGGAGGGCACATATATATATATATACAATTATATACATACACCCCATCTTTGAACAAAAAACTGAACTCAAGTATCAGCTTCGAATGGTCTTTGTAAGCAAAAACATGACCATGGCCTGATGGCATGGTTATAACTAGACCACTGAACGAACAGGAACATACCTAGCATTATCCAATTGACCTGAAATAAACCACAAACATGTTGAATTCTCAAAGTCATTCAAATAATTGTCTCATTTGTTTTGGATAGTCCCAACTCAAATAACTCATCCATCCGCATCCAGTGACCACTTTTCGCCTTCAGAAGATCTGAAGTTGGAACGGCCAGTGGGTTGGAAGGTCATGATGCACTCGCCCAAAACGCTGACGGAACACACAGCCTCCTCAATACTCAGAGATCGCAGTCCCATATTCTCCGGTGAAATGTATGGAATATCCCCAGTTATGGGACATTTCACCGGATAATATGGGACATATGACATATATATGGAATAACCCATGTCTACATCATTCTATGAATCATGGAATATTCCAATATAATATAATATATATATAGATATAGAATGATATAGAATGATGTAGACATGGGTTACAAACCACTTATATATGATGCCTGGGATGCACATCCGAGAACTTCTCATTGAACCAACCACTTTACGGTCATCCCATGGTCCTCGTACAAACCACGGTCGTCCCAATGCATCAGCAGCTGGGAAGATTCCGATCTTCGGTAGTCGTTGACATTGGCCTGTGCTGCCATGGCATGAACAGAAGGGGCTCCCATAAAAAACCGGGTCAACATTTCTTGCAGCGAGAATTGGACAAGATCAAAATAGTGCGAAAGAACACCACGGGTCAAGATTGTGTACAAGGTGGTGCCCCCAAGTTGTAAGTTGGTTTATAATCCCATCAACTATAGATATATCTACCATAAGTCCTAGTTATTAGAGTTATAAATCAACTTAGCTATCTTGGGGGCACCACCTTGTAGGGACAACATTATACCCAAACATAGCCAAACAAATCCAATGGTTGACACTTAATTCAACTGATGAGAATCTGTGACTAGTGAGGCCAGATTCTTTGAGCCATGCCCAAGTGGCACACCTTTGCAGGTGGTTTTTCCATCACTCCCTCAACACCCCATGGCCCAACTCAGAGTTTTCGCACTGCTTGATGAATAGGAAAGTACCCCCCCTGGTTCAATCCTTTTGAAAACACTTACGAGATTTGAAGGGCGGGCAGAGTTTCAAACGTTTCAAAGAATCGGAATCTGCAAGATGCTTACCAACTCGATAATCTCGATATATCTTGATCAATCACAGTGATTCATACACTTTTTTTAAGTTCGGCCATTTGGGTATGATTCCCCTTATTAACTCATCTGTGCCTCATTGGGTTTGAAGGACTTTAGGCAGCTGCTCCAGGGCTTTCCTTTCTTTCCCAACCTCGTCGCCACCTGATGCCCGGGTGATCAATTGACGCCACTGGGAAACGGCCTGTTGATCTGTTGCACAACTTGGCCGATTCTCAGGGGCAAAGTTGACAACTTGGCCGTTCTCGGGTTTGAAAAATGAGTTTTTGATAATTTTTGATCGTTTTTGATAGTTTTTGATCGTTTTTGATCGTTTTTTTTGTGGATTTCTTGGAGATACAGATAGAAACATCGCAGGGTTTTGATGGATCTGAGATCCATGATTGATCCATGAGTTTCAGCGGTCGAACTGAGCGGGCCACGCCTCCCCCAAAATTCCATCCTCAGGCAGGTCGACTTCCCCCTTGGATGGATCTGGCAAGCCTCAAGGGCGAATGCCACAAGGTGGTGCCCCCCAGTTATAAGTTGGTTTATAAACCCCAGTAATAATAGCTATAAGTACCATAAACCATAGTTATTGGAGTTATTAAAGTTGGTGAACATAACTCTAATTTCACGTTAGGACTTATTATGGTAGATATATCGAACTAGTTAATGGGATTATAAACCAACATTCACATCACTTGGGGGGCACCATCCTGTGGGCAATTCATCAACTAATTGGAAGTTTCCAAGTTTCCAACATGTTGCCACCATCTCTTGGATGATGGATATTGATGGATGATCATGACATGAAAAAACTCTGTAATGCAGTAATGTGGGTAAAACAATAACAAACCACCAAATTTTTGATGGTTTAAACCACCCATTTATGATGATTTTGGGGATGGTTTATTATTGTTCTAACCACATTATATTCCCAACATCCACCGAGCAACGCACCATTCGAGGCCTCAATGATCCCAGCACCCCGAAGTGTTTCACCTGTTGCTGTGTCGCGTCAAGGGTTCATGTTCAACCTCATAGCTAAAGGATACAAGTCACGAGACTCTATCTATCTATCTGTCTGTATGTCTATCTATCTATCTACCTATCTATGTGTGTGTGTATGTGTATTTATAAATGATAGATTATAGATTCATTGTATATATATATATATACATAATTAAATTATATGTATATGAATATTGTTTTGGAGGGCCAAAATGTAGATAATGTCCACTGTTGGCTTACGACTTGAAACCAAACAAAGTGATTTCATACTGAGCCACAGGCCTTTCCCTCCCACACAATTCCGTGCTTGCCACAGCTGTTTTGTTTAGGAGCGTCTTGTTTTTTTTTTACCCATACCCACAGCACTGGCTTATCGTGGAAAATTCCATGTTTTTAACCTGCAATCCACTAAAATTCCACCATTCAGTTGGATGGGTTTTTCCAAATTCAGACCTCCATAAATTGGGGGGTTCCCAGCATTTGCAAGGATTTCACATGTTGACACCGGAGGGTACCCCCCATGTTGACATCCACCAACTGCTTTGCCCAGCCACGTTGTACAAAGTGGGCACTCCGAACTGTTCCTTCCGCCACGCCGGCGGGCTGTGATCCAGGTAGGATGCTAAAGCCTCTCCTGCAGATCACCAAGGGTTATATTTTCGGCCATGCGTAAATGGGATAAGCCACTAGGACTTACTATCCAGGGAATCATTAGTATTGTTAACCACTTGCTAGGTGGGATGATCCTCCAAAGCAACTAGGTGAGCCTTGGATTTGCAAATGATATAAGATAAATTACTTTCTTCGAGTGAACCCCACCAAGTGACATTCTATCTGACATATATTCTGACATTCTTTCTGGCATCCTATCTGATATGTATATAATTATACGTATATATATATTATGACATTCTGTCAGCATTTTATCTGACATATATTCTGACATTCTACCTGGCATTCTTTCCAACATTCAACATTCTATGTGGCATCTATTCTGCATGGCATTCTTTCCGCATGTGTTCAGGTCGGTGCGTGCCCAGCTGCATCCGGAGCTCGCGAGTGTTCGGGTCCATGCGTGCCCAGACTTGCTTCTGGCCCTGCTGACAGACACGACGTGCTGGCAGAGATTGTCGCCTGGCAGGTGGGGAATTACTTCAGCAGTGCTTAAGATACTCTATTCATCTCTATCCTCCCTTTGTACTGCCTGGGTGATAGTGATAGAGATTGCAGAATGGGTCATCATAGAATCATGGTCCTCATAGATTTAGGGAGTAGAGTCTGCTAGAACGACCAATCAAGATCAATGAAGAAGGGTTTGGGTCACTGTTCTTTTGACTGAGACCACTTGGTGCTTCACCCACTTCACCCCAGGAAGTGTAAGTGTGTTATAGTGAGTTAACTGGACTAACCCCACCTACCCTACTGACTTAATTGGGGTTATACCCACCCGGTAATCTAACATATAGCTACGGAAAACCATCATGTTTTTCAATATGCATCATAAATTGACTACCATATGATATATGGTTATTTATGCCATGGAAAATCACCATTTTTAAGAGGTAAACCATCTATTTCTATGGACCATTTCCCATGGCAATGTTAGTCATAACCAGGTTGGGTACATCAACCGTCCATTTTCATCCCAAGTCTTCCATAGCTACATTGGAGGACCAAGCAGTCGGGCCATGGATGGCCACGGCCTTCTTCTTCGCTGAGGAAGTCCGGAAAGAACCGTAGACCGGGCACCAACTTCTGCGCCTCATCTGGGCTCACCTGTGAGGTTCCCAGGAGGCCCCCCATGACGTGGCAGTGCAGGGTCCCATATCATGTTAGTGCAATGTCATGAACCACCCATATGGATGGATGGTTCTATGTTTATATGTTTTTATATATATATATATATCACCCATAGAAATGGTAAAATTAATGGGCTGGTTTTCCATTGCTGTACTCACATTCATCGGTGTCTTTGATGGATATAATATGATATAATACGATATAATGGGGATATAGTCTGTATAGTAGGATAATCAACAATGTATGAGATGATAGTCATGGCAATAGAACATCCTCCATGAAGTTCCAAGATTTTCCTAGCTAGCCATTTTCTAATTACTGAAGGGCCCACGGGTATTGATATGATTCTACAATATTCTACAGGTCTTTATGGCTTTATGGATGCATTTCCACTTAAAAAAAGGTCGCGTTCCATTCTCCAAAGAGGCTCATATCTTAAGTGGATTGAATAGGACGGTAGTCACTTAGTCTCACCCCAGTCAGAAGACATGTATATGTATATATATTGTAAATGGCAGCAACCCCAGTTGATGAAGTGAATAGCAGCTTGTTTGTCAAAACCAGATGCAAACTGAATAAATCCCTGTCTCAAATGGTTTGCAATTCCAAGCTCCACTAAACGCTCACCAATCTGTTTTCCTCACGATGCCAGCTACAAGTGCAACAGTCTCGACCCGACTGGCACAGGATATGGCTGGGCTCTCCGCTGCTTTCCAAGGAAACTGCAAGGACACCCTGGTCCTATTGGTGGTCCCTGCCACCTAGCACAACTATGGCTCGAAGGGCGTTGAGCCCACCCTGCCCGCACCTATGCTCGCCTGAGCCAACACGCCTTGAGAAAAGACACTCGAAAGTGGAGATGCTTGTCATACTGGGCATTGGAATGTGCGAATCACACTCCCAAAATTTCTTTTTTTTTTGAAGGTAAAAGGGAGATTTATTGAGAATTGGTTGTGTCAAGTGAAGTTGCAGGTGAGATAGAATGGTTATTGAATGCATCGGTTTCTGAACTGGATCCTTGTTGTTTGAGCCATTTGATTCTGTCACGAGTTTTGGCGGGTTCTTTCAACATTGAGTTTTCATCACAAAGTCGATAAGAACCATGTTTGAGGGTCTCTCTGAGAAATCTGGCTTCCATCGCCTTAGTCAGTGCATCTGCAAGTTGGGCTCCTGTATGAACCCATCTCAAGTTAATACCTTCCCTTAAAGTCTCCTTGATGGCCCTGGCAACAAGCTGGACACGGAACTCAGAGCACTGCGGCGGAGCAGTACGAGTAATGAGATCATGCAAGCTCTTGCAGTCGGTTACTGCAACATCTGCGGTCGAAGGCAATGTGGCAACTGAGATGGCTGGTTCAACCTTCATAAGAGCATCTTCAGGTCGATGCCATTGAGTTTTGGGGTCATGGAGCCATTTCCAGTATAACCGCAGCCAACTTAATCGATCCAAGGCAGATGCCATGGAAACAGTTTCAGCTGAAAGCGTGCTAGTTACTACTTTTTGGATCTTTTTGCTTCCCCATATCAGAGGACTGATAGGGCATTCAACATTTTTGGATATGTCTCGGTGGGTACCCACAATTATGCTACCGGCATATGAGTAGGGTTTGGAACTAGAGGCAAATGATGCGTCTGAAAATACCATGAACCGAAGATCCTCATGGGGTATGGATTTGATAGTGATGGTAGTGTCGTGGTATTTCTTTGCTTCATGAAGGAGCTTGTTGGCTTCCATGATGGTTTCAACTTGAGCACTGTTAATCTGTGACTGTAAGGTAGATAGTCTGTTTGAAAGATCTGGTCGGGTATTCGTAGAGGCGTATTGCAGGGACCCAATTAACCCTCTGAGAAGTCCACGTTCTTCATCATTGACAGGTTGTTCAGGATGGGATTTACGGTTAATGTCAATGGGGATTGGACTGATTTTACGAACGTAATTGGATTGGCTGAGGGTAATGTTAAAACTGGGATCTTGGTTTACCTCAATACCGGTGAAAGTGAAAGAGGTCATCTTTTTGGCTCCAAAGGGATACTTCCGTTCCAAAAGTTGAAGAACATGTTGAAATTGTTCATTTCCACCACAAATGCCGTCGTCCACATGGACTCCAAGTATTCCAACAATCGGGCCAGTGGCAGGAGCAATGTTGGAAGGTCTCGGTTGATCATCATTTGGAGTGAACGAATCTTCACGAAGTATAAATACACAAGGATCAAATGGACAAGATTCCATGCCTAACCTGGTTAATTCTTGAACCAATGCGCAATACCAAAGGTATGGAGCATCAATGAGACCGTAGGCTCCCTTATGAAGTCTGGCTACTTCGGAAGGTTGCATTTTCATGGCTGTTCGAAGTTCACTCACAGGATCAATTACGATTCGACGGTCCTTCTGTGGTTGTCCTTGGAGAAAAGCTGCTTTAATGTCGAAGGATTGCAAGTGCCATCCATGTGAAGCGATCGTTTGAAGGATTACCATTCGGGATGATCTACCAAGGGTAGGACTATCACGGGGAATTTCATCAAGATGTGGGTCTAAGTATCCTAGTACCACAATCCTAGCTTTGGCCTTATGTTGTTTGAGGCTTTGGCTATCTGCACCCCCTTCAGCTACGTCTAGTGGTTTCCATGTGAGCACCCATCTACATCTTAAGATTTGATCGGGGGGAATCTGGTCACGCAGCATTACTGATAGTGTCTCGGTTTTGATCCAATTGTTCACTTCAACTTGCTTGGCAGCAGCAAATTCCTCACGTTCACTGGGTGTGAGCTCGGCCAGTCGGACTTCTGATCGTTGTTTCTTTGAGGTTGTGGCTACAAGAATCCATGTTTCTTCTGGGGTGAGATCTTGTTTCACAACTGTCTCTGGCACTGTGATGTCGAATTCACACTTCCAGGCAAGAGGGTTGTCATTGCTGTTTGTCAGCACGCATTCATCCTCAGCACACGTAAGGAAAGTTTCGGCATGATCAATTGGAGATTCATCCGGGTGATGAGTCTCTTGGCGGCTTAATGCTTCTGGTTCTTGATCTGGCTGAACAGTGGTTTCGCTGGCATTGCTAGCTCGAGGACTTGACTCGGAATCAACTGCAGGGTGGTCTTCCGGAAAAGGTTGTGGCATCTGTAATGTGGCATCAATGTCAGGTTCAAGTTGTTCGTTTTCGGGAATTGATTGCATGGCTTCAGGATGTTGGGAAATTCGATTGATTTGTTGTTGGATTTGAGTCAAATCTTCGGGCAAATCAGGTCCACCGGGCTCACCTTCTTCAGGAAGTGACAATCTTACGTTCTCTGGTGCACTGCGGTAAAGTCTTCCTCCCTGAGTGGTCCAAATGGTGTGGCTTTCATCTTGGATTTTGACCCTTTGAGGACCTATCCAATTTTGTTTCTGGGGACCCGTATTTCTCCAAACCATTACCCATTGGCCCTTATGATATACACCCCTAGATGGACATGATCTTTTGAGCAGTGCTCTTCGCAGGGCATCGCTGTTGTCAGCCGTGTGGAAGGCTCGTCTTGCCACTTCCCTAAGCCTGAGTTGATCGCGAAATTCCGCTGCTGTAAACTCTGAATTTTCTTGGATGGCAGCTGTATGGGCCGGCAATGACTCATCACTGAGCACGGAGCCTGGGAGTCGGCTCTGCTTACCGAAAACCATGATTTCGGGGCTGTAACCATTTCTTACCATCATGCTATTTTTGGATTGACAACATTGGTTCAGGGCCAATTGCAATTGATGATAATTTTCAATGGGTATCTCAAGGTCCACTTTGGATAACATTTGCTGTAGAAAACTTCCATGACGTTCTATGGTGCCGTTCTGCCAATGTGCTTCGGGAGCTATTGTTGTACACCGAATAGAAAACCTTTGAAGAAATTGTTGGAATTCATCACTATTCAATTCGGTACCAGAGTCAACTTTCATTTCCTGTGGGGCTCCCGCCCAATTCAGCCAGTGCTGGTTCAGCAGGGCAATCACATCTCGGGTCGAGTGCGCAGGGGCAGTAAAGGCAACATGAAAGTGTGTCCCAGCATCCACAACATGATACAGTTGAAAACTTTGACCCTTCTTATTTGTCCACTTGATTCCATCAACATAGACTCTATGATTGAAATCAAGAAGTGGTTTCAATCTTCCTGGTCTTTGATGCTTGGGAGCGGAACTGGCGGCACAAATGCCACATTTGAGCTCGAATGCAGCTTTCACCATCTCCGGTCTCTGGCCATTTGATTGCAGTGCCTTGGCAAGTCGTTCATTGGAAGGGTGACCGAGATTCTTATGAATCTGTATCAGTTGGTTCTGTTCCCATTTTGGGAGTGCATGGAAATAGGTACCCTGATCATGTCTGCAAATTTCTCGATGGGCCGATTGCTCAGGTCTCTCAGAGTTCGGAGTCGTAGTGACACGTGGAGAACGGACTTCGCCATTCTGTGGTGACGGGTGCATGGGCTGCAAACTTGCGCTATCGGGATTGGCTGGCATCGGATCATCAAAAGTATCAGTCTCACGGTTCACTGTCGAGGTCGGGTGAGTGCTGGGTTGACCTGGAGTGATCTCAGGTTCAAACTCTTTGGCAAAAACCGTAATGTTAATGCGGCACGGATGAGCGGGTCTGATCATTTGACGATTGGAGAGATCTGACCAATGTTCCCATTCTTTTTCATACCTGATATCCCCTGATGGTCGAAGGATCATGAGTGTCTTACGGAAAGGGGCTTGACTCTTATGTAAATGTTCAGGGGGAGGAATGGTTCGATCAGTGCCTCTGCATGCAACGGCTGTAATCACTTGACGATCTGGAAATATTACTTGGAGTTGTTGAAGAATGCTGGAATCTTGAATCTCTCTTTTGCCAACTCGGGGTAACATTGATTGGATCTCTTGAAAGACAGTTTGACAGTCCTTCATGGTGGGTATAGGTCCTTGTTTTCCTTCTAGTCTTCTACGTTTCACCCCGGCTTCATCACTCTCTTCCGGCGTCGACAGTTGAGATCGGGCAAAGCTGTCACGGCCTCGGTAGCTTGAAAGTCTCAAGGTGGGACGCTTCTGGCTGGCTGCAAGCACTGGTATCGGATCACCAGAATTGCATTGACACAGGGCAAGGCCGGTCTTCCACTGGAATGGTCATTGGTGACCACGTTGGCACAAAACTTTTGCAACCAGTCTCACAAATTTTCGGGGATAAATCTCGGAAAACTTGGTTCGAAGGACTGAATGACCATGAATTTGTGTCGATCCCTCAAGGTGTTGGTGATCATGATTCTTCTTGCATGTTCGACCATGGAGTGCACGAAACAAGGGTTCATGAGTAGTGACTACTTGCATTCCCTTCTTCATATGGAGTTGATTGACAGGGTCTTTGAGTGCACCGGCTTCGCACATGTCGAATTGGGCTACCTGAGTATGCTGGTGAATTTCACTAAGGCCAGGGTGAAGCAACATCAGCGATTTTTGGGGCTGCTCCCAACTGAAGTGAAAACCTCTAGATACTTGATATCGATACAGAACAACACCCAGGGCAATCTGATATCGCAAATCGCTACGTTGTTGTTGATATTCCCATTGCGATTCCAAAGGCCTACTGGCATTCAGGGCAGACCAAGACGACCATGGACCACAAACCGGGCTATACCATAAGTGCTTCGGCCTATGAGTGGCTATCATCTGGAACAGCTTCTGTCGGCCACCGATGGTTGAAAGATCGCCCTGTGCAAAGCCAAATCTAAAGGCCTGATGTCCCATGTTCAGAACCTGCTGCGTCAGAGGTGATTCATCACTGCAAAACACTTCACCCATCATGAAAGGTTTCCCTAAAGGCTTGCTGTATGATAACACTCCTTCAAGTTCCTGAGTGAATTTTCGGATCATCTGATGCAGTTCCTGGACATCTTGGTGCATGGCCAGACATGACTCGGCTACCGTCTCACTTTCGGGATCCCTCACATCTACTGCTTCTCGATCTGGTCCTCCAGGTGCTTGATCACGCGGCCCAGAGCGTTCTCCATGTTCAGGATACGATCCTGAAGAGCAGTGAATTCCGGATCCTGATGGAGAGGAGTCGTGGCCGTAGTCCCCTGGTTGAACATCTCGAACTCCTGTTCTTCGTCCTGGTCCAGTGGAATGGGTTCTGTGACCCCAGATGGAACTGTGCTCATGGCCATGGCCTTGGCTCGGGTGAATCTGCGTCCAGAAAGCTCGCCGATCAAGGCGTAGCCTCCGGCCACCGATTCCGGCGGTGGCAGCACCGGCACTCGAGTGCTGGTTCTTTCGTGCTGCTCCACCATCAACTCCACGAACCTGATCAGACGACGATGGCTGAGAACTTTGCTGGTCCCATACTTCGCTACCATGAAGTTGATCCAGCTTTGATCTTCCCAAGCCGTCTCGAACGTCTCCCCGGCATGTTTCTGACCGAATGAGACCACCGCTGTCTTCAGCTCTGCAAGGGTCAACTGAGACAAGTCGGTCAGCGGCACTTCCACTTCGGTCTGAACGGCCTTCAGGCGGGCAAGGAGAGACATGGCTGGACAGTAAAGTTCGATCAGGGAATCGGCAGGGATCTTGGACCGTGGGCTCACGGTATTCAGCATTCATCTCATGGTCAACATTGGCTTCGGATGTTACAACTTGGATACCTGTCGCCTCTTGAAAACCCTCGGCGCTCACGGATTCTGGCAATGGCATGCTGAAATCTATGACTGATGGCTTGTCGGAAGTCAAGGCTTCAGCAGCGGCTGCGGCAGTGGATTTTTCAGTGCTCAGGAAGGTTGCTTCGACAGGCTTCGTGTCGGGGCTTCCGCATGACTGCTGATTCATGGCGGCCTTCACGACATCGTTCAAATTAAGTAGAAACAATCCTCTCTCGGTGATTCCAATGGAATGGCATGATTCAGCATCGGACTTGACAGGCTGTGCGAAAAGCAATCAATCTTGGCCCTAATGGCACGCATGAAAGTGTTGCTGATGAGGAAAGGTGTTCCTCCCTTCACGATTGCTATCTTGAGTCGGAGTTTGCCTATGGGTACCACAATGGCCTGGCTGCTAGTCAGAGTACCTTGGTTTCCAAACTTAAAGGTGACTTCACAGGGACACCGGGTCAATTGAGAACGGGTTTCCTCATCCAGGCTTTGAATTAAACCCTTCACGTGCTCTGATCCTATGACAGTCTTTGAAGCGCCAAGGTCAAGTACTCCGTAGGCATCATGGGTTGCAAAACATGTTGGAAAAGTTGGTATTGATTGGTGTTGCCACATTGTTCACTTTTTCAGCTGCAGCTACGTCACAGTTCACCTTAGTCAAAATGACCTTGGCACGATCGGACGGGACGGATCTGGCACTCACGGATTGAAACTTTCGGGTGTCACTCATTTGGGCATCGTGTGTCGGCGTCTGGCATCTTTCAGTCCTGACAAGATGGCTGCGCAAACGTTCTTTGGCTGTGAACCTGCTAAAACCAAAACTCAGATCATAGTTCCCGTTGTGTGATTCCCCAAGAATACGTCCCCTGTAATCCCTGTAACTATATCTGTTCTTATCAAAACTTGGTTCACAAGTAAAACAAAAGGCTAAACTTGGCTTGGGCTCATCTATGGAGGTCTCAGGCAAATCAAGGAACTCAAGCGGCAAGCTACTGCTGCTGGCGGTCGTGATGACAGTGGATGTCGGAGCGGCAGTCTGGGCTTCGGATGAGTTGGCACTTCCTTGATTTTTCAACGGACATTCTGCCTTCCAATGTCCGCGAACTCCACACAGTCTGCATGTTGAGGATATGATACGTTCTTGCAGAGTCCTTTTGGGACGATTGTCATATCCCTTCCCTTTTCCAAACTGTTTCCCACCATATCCCTTCCCTTTTCCAGCAAATGGCTTCGCAGGGAAAAATCCACGGTTGCGAAACTTTTCACCCAGTCGATGTCGAGCTTGCTGATAGGCTGAAAATGCCGTTGCTAACTCATGGTCATCTTGAACTGTTTCCTGAGCAGCTGCCTCAAAATCAGCTATGAGCAACGCATCTTGGTCTCCTTCTTGAATCAAAACTTCCAAGAAATCAGCTTCAGCTTGATCATCGTTCAAACTGGTTCCCATGTCTGTTTCGGCAACTGCGGCATGGTCGGTGGTTGCCTCAGTCAGGAAGGTCGTGTTGTCATAGATCTTCGTTCGGGTGGCCTTACGGCCGGTCATCTCATTGAAGAAACTCGCCCCAAGGACCCTGATGGCCTCATGCACTTGCTTCATAGTGAGAGTTCCAGACTCTTCGCTGTCCATGATCACACGTTTCTTTTCATCAGCCGTCAGCAAGGATCCACGCAGAACCACGTACGCTTGGATTTGGTCCAGCGTCATCTGTCGGGCCAAAAGTCGGCTCCACATCACGTCAGCTCTGGCCAGGTAGGAGTCGTTTGCCTCGTCTGGCTTCTGTATCGTATGATACAGAGCCTGCTCTGCATCTTCATATTGGCGCTCTAAGGCAATTTTGCCCCACTGTCCGCCCAGGTATTCTATCAATTTCTTGATACTACCTTCATCTCCTCGAAGAAGCTCACTCTGATGTATCTGCAACTTTTGGAATGCCGTGCCCTTGCACCCCAAAATCAGTCTTGTAATCAGTTCTGGAAGCTTCCCCTTAGGCCATGCTGCGACCACCAATTCCACCTTCTGCTGATAAATCAAAAGATCATCAGTGGCAGGATCGAATGTCGGCACCAATGACGACAGTTGATTGCTGACACCTGAACCTCCAGCATCGGAAGTCGATGACATAGTTTTCCCGGATACCCCCCTTTGCGGGGGGCTCCGCTACCAATGTAAATGGCAGCAACCCCAGTTGATGAAGTGAATAGCAGCTTGTTTGTCAAAACCAGATGCAAACTGAATAAATCCCTGTCTCAAATGGTTTGCAATTCCAAGCTCCACCAAACGCTCACCAATCTGTTTTCCTCACGATGCCAGCTACAAGTGCAACAGTCTCGACCCGACTGGCACAGGATATGGCTGGGCTCTCCGCTGCTTTCCAAGGAAACTGCAAGGACACCCTGGTCCTATTGGTGGTCCCTGCCACCTAGCACAACTATGGCTCGAAGTGCCCGCACCTATGCTCGCCTGAGCCAACACGCCTTGAGAAGAGACACTCGAAAGTGGAGATGCTTGTCATACTGGGCATTGGAATGTGCGAATCACAATATATATATATATCCGTATATTATACATATATATATACACGTATACACCCTCAGGTAATCAAACATGGCAGTGGGAAATCATAATTTTCAATAATTAGGATGCAGTAAAATCATCTATGGCCATCTATACTATACCCATAGGATCCATGGTGCTGGTATATATATTCTAACATTGGGGGTATATTGATGGTAAATGTTACCATATATAGCATACATGGATTGTATGGGATAGCTTTGTAAGAAATTACCGGAGGGTAGTCAGGTCATGTGCGCCTCCAAAACGGCCACTGCATTGCAGCGCCGTGCAATACAGCGACGGGCGGGACGGCGCTTTTCTCCGCCACCGCAAAGTCCCCGCAGTGAAGCTACTCCTGTCAGGCGCTGGAGATTGGGAACAAAAATAATGGTTGTTGTAAAGCAACAATAAACAACCCTCCATTTCAGCATAAATTGGTGGTATGGCAACCATTCCCAGTCATGGGTGGTTTATGATTGTTTTACCTCCATTAGAGGTTTGATCAGTATAAGGGATCTGATATGGTTTAAACAGCAAACAAATGGAGTTTGAGCCAAAAAATGTGCTTGTAAGCAATAAGCAGTAAGCATTTTACGCAAGCCTAGCAATGGTTAAAGCGAACATTTACATGAAACCTCTGCATTTAGCTGGGAAGTCCATAATTTGCTTTAGATCTTCCCTTTATTAACCAATCCAGTGCTAAAACCAATTTCGGCACACAACACAAGCAGCTCCGGTTCTGGTGCCCCCAAAAAACGTCATCATTCCTCTTCATTTTGTTTTTTGTGCTCACAAAACTGCAAAAATGATCCAAAAATTGGCGTTTACCATGTGCCACATGATCTACTCGAATATTTTTGTTTCTGCGCCAAAGGGCCAAACCCACTGAAAACGGCGGCCTGCACACAGCCTGCATGAGGACAAACGACAGCGTACCAATACGCACGTAACACATAATAGTACAAATATGTAGCTATACAAGGATATACAGTACATCATATTATGTATGTGTGTGTACTTGTGCACATGATTGTATATAATTGTATATACGATTCTATATGTGCATACGTTGATAAAGCAAACATAAATACATAAATAAACAATGATAAACTAATAGATGGATGGACGGATGGATTGATGGATTTATTCTAGGTAAAGAGATGATACATGAACCCATTTTGAAGCACTTCAATCATGGCACATTAAAGGAACGTCATATTTTGGTGCTCCAAACCACATGCCATGCGTTGTCTGCTTCATCCACAATCCACTGAGGTGTGCACAGTGGAAGTTGAGAGCCCTTGAATGTGAACGAGGTAGAAACCTGTGGTCGTCATGCCAGGTATGCCAGGGTTTGGCAGAATAAGAACAAGTTTTCCATGGAAAATTTCAATCAACCAATTGTAATCACAAAAGGTTGTTTGGGTTACCGTAGAGGTTTGGAATGGTGCGGAGACCCCATAGTGATGATCCATGATGATCCCCCAAAGGGGGGAATGCAGTGATGAACCATTGCACCGACAAACCGCCGTTGTTTCGAACCAAAGCGGCTTGTTTTTGAGCCATCCAAAAACATTTAAATCATTGAGGACCATCATCCCAAAATATGGTTGACACATGTTGACACATGTTGCAACCAAAACCATGAAACCGCCGAACCAGTTTTGCTCTTAAAAACTTAAAACACTACTTATTGGATACTGACGTTTGATATCCGAGAACGTTGCCCAACAAAAAAAGGAATCAACAGTGTTCGCAAAGACGTCAAGTGTTTACCATCCCTTGAGTTGTCATTCGGGCAACGGGTGGCAAGTGTAATTAAGTGTGGTCCGCTGTTTGTATCATGTGGCAAACCCATGAGTAGATAGGAGTAATGTGACAGTAATGTGGGTAAAACAATCATAAACCACCCATGACTGGGAATGGCTGATACCACCTACCACCTATTTTTTTGTGATTCGGGGGATGGTTTATGGCATTGAATTTTACCCTTCTCATAAGCCCATGGCAGTCCGGTGGCCTGGTCGTAGCTTACAACGATTGATCATGGATGACCCATGGATCGATATATCTATAGTCTATATCGATTAATTGGAAGTTTACGATAGTCTATCATGGCTCCAGGGTTTTTAACCAAAAAAAATTGAAAGCCATCTGAGATGCTTAACATAGCCATCTGGTTACACACTATCTGGTTGAAACACCTGAAAGATGAACCGAGAATTATGGATCCAGCCTATATACGGTATAAGGTCACCATGAGTATGTCCAGCAAATCCAGTAGAGTAACCCCAAAAACGGTAAACAAATGCAAAACAACCATAATCCATCACGGTACTTTGGCAGGATTTTACCTACTTTTGAATCTTTTTGGGAGTTGCTACAAGCTGGTGCCCCCGAGGTATGAGCTGGATTAAAAAACTCAATAAGTAGATTAAGATTATATAAATATATCCTAGATCCTCCAAGTACCAAGAAAAATGGGCTAATAATGGATAATATACCTAAGGAAATCCTGAGGATCTTTTTGGGACTTGTCCCCAGTTTCGGATTTCAAAGGTACTCACCACCTCCACCGTTGCGACCGGCCCCCGAAGCAAGGTGAGACGGCCTGGCGCGAAAAAACGCGTGGAGGACTTGCCTTAGAAATGCGCGACAAAAAGGGGATTGTTGCGATCAGCTTGGCCCGGAGACGATGCTTTCATTGGGAATTTCATCGGAATATGATGGGATTCTGATGGGAATATGATGAGATTTTGATAGGAAATGGTGGTTTCCAAAGCTGATAGAACGGAAACCGGGGAAATGATGGGTCCAGGGGTCCTCCAATCTTTGAGTCTTTGAGAAACACCGAAGTTTGAACCAACAAAAAACATATCCACCTACTGAACTGCCCAGAACTGCCCAGAATACCCGAGAATTGAAGGCACAACAGGAAGTCCGTGTATCTGATGGTAAAACGATGCTTTATTATGCTTTATTTGCCTTAGATCAATCTATTGATGACGCTAAAAACTACTACTGTAGTGTGTGTGTGTAATATATATATATAGATACATATTTATCCGTTTATTTAAAATTATTTATTTATTGATACTATAACATATACAATATATATATATATATATTATTTTATTTATATTATATATATAATAACATATCATAGACATATGGAATCATATGGATTGTCTGACACAGGGAATACGGGCGATACCCCATGACAACCCTTCTGGTTGGTCACAGGATGCAGGTTTACTCCAGAAATGATCTGAGGTTCCTGCGCAGCTGGCTGACCGCAACGGTGCAACGGCTGCAACGGTCACTGCCACTGGTGCTCCGGCGATGCTCAGCCCAAGTCCCATGGCTGCTTGGGCAGGTGCACTTTTCGGAACATGACCCAAGGACTTCATGGTTGAAAACATAGGGGTTCCATAACAGACCAAGAAAGTGAAGATCTGAGGACATAAGTAGATCAGTCTGCGTGTTTCAAGATGGCCTTGGCAGTTGGTCTATTGCCCAGTGGCACTTTTTTTGCAAAAATATGGTTTCTTCTCTTGTTGTGTTTCAACACATCATATAAATTCATGATTTGAGCCACGACCTGCACGCTCTCCAAGCCGCTCTCCAGTGGTATCTCAACGGCAGCTGCTTGGCATACCCCCAGGCAACCCATTTGAACCTAAACCTCAGCTTTCAGGGTGCAAACCCATCAGAACATGAATTTCTGCTCGGCAATTTGAAGAAGTTTGGAACTCAGCTTCCACTAGTTAGGCTTCCAGCGCCAATGGTATTAGAATGACCTGAGGGAAACTTTGTCGAAACTCCCAACATTCGATGAGCAACCATGGGATTCCTGCAAATATCCATGAACATATCCATTATAGATTAATTACGGATCATTCTAGTATCATTAAAACTATCGTAAACGTAGTTTCCTTGAACATCAATTACGGATCATTAATGGTACTATTAAGGATCATAATTAACCATCATTAACCATCATAATTAACCATCATTAATGATATAATGATCCCATGTTGTTTGAACATCAATTGAAACATCATTTTTCACACCATGGGATCCTCAGCGGCCGCGTCCTGCGAGGAACTCCGGACCAAGGCAATGTCCTCGTCAGCTTTGCGCTTGGCCTTGCCGTTTTTGGCCACGATCTGTGTGCCATGGAAATGATGGAGGAATAGGACGGAAAATCGGGATGCTCTTGATGGTGATATATAGTGGATTATAATGGACTATAGTGGATTAATAGTGGTTAATAATGATGAAAACCATGGTTATCTGGTTGGTGAAAAATGATGGAGTTCGTCAATTGGGATGATGAAATTCCCAATATATGTAGGGAAAATAAGCCAAATGCTCCAAACCACCAACCAGCTCTTATATGAACAATGATGAACAATGGCAATCAACATAGGGAGGATGAAAAGATATGAAAAAAGAACATCTTTGGCCGCAAGACTCCATAATATGCAAATAAATTTGGTGAGTTTGCTGTAAGATACGGGACAAGAATAATAGACTAACAACTGACTTCCAATATGTTCAGATATGTATAGATATGAGATATATTCGTGTCACCAGTCACAACCAGGATGAGTAAGATTTTAGGGGATATCAGCAACAAAAATGGGCATATGAAAACATCATCGATCTGGTTCACGGTGAAAATGAATCTCTCGCTCCTATTTCAATATGGAGAGCATCATCCCATTCATTACACTGGCTGGTGAATAGGAAATCCCAGCTCATGGATTATCCTTTTGAACTAAAGAAAGAAAGTATAACCCCCCATCCAATCATCAAGCAACAGCTGAAGCGGAAGCGTTCGCCTCAGCTTCGGCTTCTCGTGCCTTCGCTTCTGCCGCCCTGCATTCAGCCTGCCAGTAAAACACCGGTGGCGGGGTGGACTGATGAGGTGCCACATGGTGCCACCTTTTGAAGCCCGTTCCTTTCCATATTTTACATGCCAACATCACATGCGTTTTTTTAAAAGTGCTCCCCAATTGATGCAGCCTCACATCATTAACATGACATGTTGGCCACAGCCAGGTAACAGCACCGTTGAACCTCACAAAGCCCTGCGGGCCCTGCGTTCCTCTTGCCGCTCTTCTTCAGCCTTTCGTTCTGCTTCCAAGCGCTGTTCCTCCGCTTTTTGTCGTTCCTGGAATGGCGCCGAACTTAAGTTCCACCTCTCGGGGGTTCACTTTGGGGTGTAGGGTGTAGAACTTCTGATAGGAAGGGGGACACTAAAATCTACAATACCCTCTGGTAAACTAACATACTGTAGCTATTGAAAATGGCCATCTTCACAAACAAATCATGCTGAGAATATCCAAAACGTGACATCATCACGTATCGAATTGCTGTAAGACATAAACTACAAGAAAATGCGGTGTGCCACTGTCCCTGCGAGAAATGTAGAACCCACAGTGGAAAATGGCAGCAAACCTACTCCACTCGCCTAAAAAAGGAATTGCTGGACAAACCTCCAACAGGCCCGCACTTGCAAAGAGAACCCCAGATTGTACAATGCGCGGAAAAACCACATTGCAGTGGTGGGCGGCAGGGTAGCAAGGCAAAGGGCTAATGGAAGGTGCCCAGGGGGCGCATGGGAGTACTAAGAAGGAAAAAAAATGCAAATGGTGATTCTGTGCCTCAGAAGTTGTCTAGGTAGCTGCCAGCTCTGCGCGTCGTCGGAGAGCTGCACAAGCCCGGTAGGACCGCGTCACCACACAGAGTTCCTGAAGGAAGGTGGCAACGGCTTTTGCAGGGTCTGCCCCTGTACGGGCAGCTGCTGCATGCGCGATATGCTTCAAGGTGTGCATGGCGCCATCGTCCCAGTTTCCTGTCGGCTCCACCACCATAGGCAAAAAGCGAATTCCATGCTGCTGGCAAATGTGGCCTGTTTGCAGGTATGCAACCTTGTGCTGGGCACAGGCTGCCGCCGCCGCTCCGGGTGTTTGACTAGCCAGAGCCAAAGTCTCTTGCCGCGTGTGCGCTGTGACAGCGAAATCCAATGCAGCAGGGGACCCGGCCAAGGCAGGGATGAAAATGTCCGCAGGGCGGCGACGGCTGCTGCTGAGGTCATCGGGACTCTGAGGCAGCAGAAGATGGGCAGCTTCCTTTTCAGGACGAAGACCGGCTTGCACGGCCCACTGGCACACCAGATCGCGGACAGCATGATCCCGCCGCGTGCGTTCACCACCGGCAATGCAGGTGGCAGCATGATAGCTGTGCCGGTCCAAGATGCCATCGCAGCGAGGACACCAGGCGTCTGCATCAGCGTCAGGCACCAACAGCCGGAGGCGGAGCTCCGCACAAAAAGCTGCAGGTTCCATACGTCCGGCGCCGTGGGGAACTGCTGCAAGGAAAGCCCGGCCCCCAACAGAAGCTTCAGAATGAAGGACGGCTTGTTCGATAGGGGTTGCTTGGCTCAGCTGGTGGGCCCAGCCAGCCGCATCAACACGATGGGACAAATCGCGTTGCTTGGAGGAAAGGGCGGCCTCAACGCTCAGAGCTTGGTGTGGCGGCAGGTGGGCATTGAGGTGGGCCAAGGCGGCCGACACGGCAGGGCTGCTTTTTTGCTCATCGGCAGAAAAAGCCGGATCCAGTTCGGCACAAGCAGCTAGCGAGCCGCCGACGGAAGCTAAGAAAGCTGCTGACGCATGGTGTTCACACGACCGCAAACCTAGCCCTCCATGAGCGAGCCCGCGGGCAGCCTGCTGCCATTGCGCTGTAGTGGGGTGTACACCTGTCAAGTCGCCAAAGCAGCGCCGGGTCATGCCATCAAACATGTCAAGCGCGATGCTTTGGGAATGCGGCGGGTTGCAGCGCATGCTGTGCACCATGCGCGAAAAGCCCCCGCATGCCCGAAGCAAGCGTAAGCCTACCTGGGGGTCGGTGAGTTCAGCCAACCCGTCCAGCAGGTCCCCAGCCTTGGCGGCCCGGTCTGCAGCGTGATCACGGATGAAAGTGTCGTCCCCGATGGCAGCTCCCAAGAAATCAAAATTGGACTGGACCCGTCCGGTGCCACCACCGTCACACAGCAAGGCAGCTGGGAAGCAGGCTTGCAGAGCTGTTTCAGACACAGGCCCAGCAACCGCAAGCTCACATTTGGCGAGGTTCAAGTCGAGGCCTATTGCTTTGGAGGCAGCCTGCAGATGTTGCAAAGCAGAAGCCACGTGGGCGAGGTCCCCGGCCAAGACGCCGTCATCCAGGTAGAACAAAGCGAGGTCGAGGCTGGGTTGCCGAAGGGTGCGGGCAACCTTGTGCAAGGCTACCGAAAAAAACAGTGGGCCCAGAGGGTCGCCCTGCTGTACTCCACAACACGACTCCAGGGTGCGGGCCCCAAATTGCAGCCGGCTCGGCTGTCCGTAGCACCAGGTGGCCCATCTAGCCAACTGCGGGAAGTGAGCCCGGACCTCCTCAAGCACCACGGCCCGTGACACGCAATTGAACGCGTTGCTGAAATCCAACTTGAGGAGAACTTTGGTGCTGGAGCCCATGTGTCGGCGGGACCAGGCTCGGACCGTGTGGATTGCAACTTCAGCACCATTGGGCACAGCAACACCAACTTGCACTGGCCAAAGCAGCTGACGTGCATCTTCCCGGACAACGGACATGAGGCACTTGCCCGTGAGCCGGCGGAGGATTTCCCCCACAGCGATGGGTCGCACCCCACCCGTGGGTTTAGGGAGGGCAACGAGCCCTGCCCCGCCAAGCACCGGAGAAACGCAGGCAGGCGCGCGGCCATGAGCGAGAAGCTGCACAACAGCGGCAAGCTGAGCGAGGAAGGCCTCAGTGCCCCCCGGCACACATGCATCCTTTAACTGTTGCACCCGCAAGCCGGTGGGCCCCGGTGCTGTGTCAGAAGGGAAAGCACGAAGACAGCGGGTCACCAAGTCAGGGGCGATGTCCGGGCCAACGGGAAGGTCATGGAGTGGTGGGGCACTGGGTGGCGGGCTCCGGGGTGGAGCGCTTGAAGGGCTTGGGCTGTGGTATCACTTTCGGGGCAAAGCCCTTTGGAAAGTAAGGCAGCACACGCCTTTCGGTCAAACCCTTCGCGAGCCAAGCTGGTCGCCAGACTCCTTTTTGCATCTGGACTGGGCGGTGTAGTTCGGCGAGGACGACCCACAGCCCGGCTGGACCAAAGGGAGAGCCGTTCCCCTTCCTGCCAGCGATGGAGGCGGTCCAAGGTATAAGCGGCGACCGCTTTGCTGTGCCGCCGACCTCCCCGAGTTGGTGCACAAAGGAGGCACTGAGGCAACATCAGCAGTTCACGCCACGCCCTCTCATCATTCCGGTGCACAACGGCTGCCAACGCCCGGGTTAGGATGTGGTTCCAGGTGTGTCGGGCAGCAACGGGCACATGTCGCAATGTGGGAGTGCGGGCGGCTTGGATCTCCGTGAAGGAAGGCAGTTGCAGGTTGTCGATGTCCATTGGCTGGGCTCCGTCAGGGGCAGCTGCCCGCGCCTCGGGGCGACAAGTGGGATGAACGCCGTGTCGCTCCGACACGCTCAGCCCACAGACCAGGCAGCGGGTGCGGCCGTGGGTTTGCATCCAAGATGCGGGCACATCGCCAGTGAGAGAGCCAGAGAGGTGCGCATCAATGTGCGAGCGCATGGTTGCGACGTTGGCCCAACCAGGTGCCCGGGTGGGGTCGGCACAAAGGCAGCCAGGGACGGGACAGAACAGCCGCTGTCGAGAAGGCGCGCCACGCCCACTGGCGGGTGACCGCTCGCGTTCACGGGCCGACCCCCGCTCACCACCCACAGGCGTCCCAGGGGCAGGGGGCCCTGGATTGGCAGCTTCCCCAATCCGGCATGCTCGCATTGGCCAGCCCGGCCACCGAGGCCGCCGAGGATAAAGGCGTCGGGCCCGCTTGCTCCAATGGAGACGCGCCGGCGGCAGTAGCCCAGCTAAGAGGTGGCAAGGCGGAGGCGCGCGCTGCTGGCACCACCGGGCGTTCAGAGAGATGGTCAAGGCCCGGCGGTGCTTCCTGCCAGTTTGCTCGAACCGAGGCAGGCTGTGGCCCAAAGTGGTGTTCGGCGGAGGGTCCTCTGGGCCCAACCAGCCGGGCACGGCCGACCCACGCAACGCAGTCAGGAGCAACGCCCAGAGGAAGCCAACAAACGGAGCCATGCGCACCCTGCAGGCGGCTGCCGGGGGACCACACCTGGCCGAGGCGGTGCACCAGAGGTCCTGAGACATGGGACCGACGACACGACGCAGGTGTGGCCCCGCGGCAGCTGCGCAGCAGGGGCCAGCAAGTTCAGAATCCCACCGCCCTACTGGCGGAGGTCGACTCAATACCAGTACTGGTTGAGATGTGAGTTTTCCCATTAAAAATTGTGATTTTCCATAGTTATGTTAGTTTACCAGAGGGTAATTACTGTGACCAACATCGGTTGGATCTTGGAACTCATAGCCTGCCTGGAACAAAATCGTATAACGCTGCAGCTCTCGGCGTCCTCATCTGCTTTTCGCTGCACTTCGGCGCGTCTCTCCTCCAACTTCCTTCGCCGTTCTTCTTTGGCAGCTTGTCGTGCAGCCTGACCAGCTAATCATCCAAGATCTAGCGAATTCCCATCAGGATCTCGGCATGAAAACAAGGAGCGCGGTTCCGGTGGAAGACATCTCTTTTGCGGAATGGGAATGTGGTATATAGTTGCACCATCTTCCAGTCAAACCGAACGGCATCCTAACCCCGCTCCACATACTCAGAAATTACCATCATCCAAACAACATGCAAAAAGGATCAAACATGGACTAAAAAATATGAAATTGCAACTTAGGACAGTTAGGAGTTCTGCCAAATGCCAATCCCAAAAGTGATTTCCTGCATCTCTTTCCATCATGGCCACCCTGTGTGGGGGCCCATCCTTGGCTTTGATGATTTCCTCTTCGTCTCCGGACCACTCGTAGGAGTAGGACCTGGCTGAGCCAATAAGAAACACGATGTGCCTATGACTGCAGCGCGAAAGACATGGTAAAGCAATGTCATCAACCACCCATATGTTGATGGTTCATACCACCCGTATAGAAATGGTAAAATTGGGGGATGCTTTGTTATTACTTTACCCACTGGATTAGCTGAATATCCAGTGTCCACCTGGGCCCACTGGGGCCGAGTCCCCATGGAGATGATCAATCCCTGTTTCACGACGTATAGCCTCAAGGGGTCAAGATCTAGATATAATTCCAATTTTTGATGGTTACCATCTGGTTATGACTACCAGTTTGCCATGGAAAATCACCATGTTTAATAGGTAAACCATTTATAAATGGGCTATGTTCCATGGCTATGTTAAATAACCAGAGGGTAAACATTAAATTCTTATCCTTGCGAGAAACCATTGGTTTCATATGGTTTCATGGCTCTTGGGTTTAGATAACATATGATAACATTAAACCCCTCCATACTTATGGCTTGATTCATGTTGATTCAATACCCATCGGGGTACATGGAACTTGGCCGCCCAGACTCCGAGGATCCCAGAACCAGGAGTTCAGTGTTTGGAACTGCCTCAACCTGGGATTTTGAGGGATGGAACCACGTTTTTTTCACGAGGCTGGGATTGATCAGGCTCCAAGGATTCCAGGATGTATCTGAAACATGGATAACAGTTGAGGATTAACCCCCTTTTTTTCTGGCTCTGAAAAATAAGGAAAATGAGAAAATCAAATCTTTGATTTTAGGGGGTGCTTCATTTTCAGACAAAGCCATGGCAGCCATACCACTCCCCTGTCGCAACCCCCGGGTAGTGAATCTAACCTGGCAAAGGGAAATCTCCATACTCCCCCAGCAAACTAACGTCCAAAACGCGTACGGTCTACATGGTGGATGTTCAACTGGAACATCATTTAAACCACTTCGAAAACACGCCTGCATTTCGATAATTTTCGATATCTCATATTTTCATATATTTTCATGATGCCCAAATTCCATCAAGTTGTCAGTCCCAGCCGACCCGGTTATATTGAACAGACCACAATTTCCGACCCGGATCGACCGGAGGCGCCGCTCCTCATCTTCAGCTTCTTCCTGGCCCTCACTATGAAGCGCCAAGGCGGCAACCTAACAGCGATCTTTTGCTGGGTTCAACCTTAAAATACCTTAAATACCTGGCATTCTAGATTTGCTTGCAGGATTTTGCATATAATCAATGGCCATTTCAGGAACCTAAATTGGAGGTACCTACCATATATAAGGCCTATGTAAGGCCTATGTAAGGGAATATCCCCACGAAATATGGCCTTATATGGTACAGTACCTCCATTTTAGGATCCTGAAATTCCCATTGATATAATGGCAAGATCGGATTATATAATGACCCCTCCCCGGCTATGGGGCAACAAGGTCCGCAAGGATCCGCAAGGATCCGCAAGGGTTCAACAACACCGTTGATTCAAACACCTCCGCTCGTTAATGATGAACCAATGTTGCTGGAATTAGATGCATCGTAGCCTCCATTAGGGTTTGTTTTGATGAAATTAACTTCACATTGGCATCTGCAGGCTGAGTCAGCATGAAAAATGCATCAGAATGATAAGAATCAAAGAAGGGTTGAGATAGGGAAGGGTCAGTATGTACCACCGCAAATGGTGACCCAATTAAAAGGAAAAAAAGGTTAAACTAGTCTTGTGGTGGGGAGGAGGAAAACCACCTAATTAATTGACTTTAATACTGCACCAAAATCAGGGGAGCCGGGTGTATAACTAATGGGGGGTGATAGTAATACTAAAACAATTCCAAAACCAAGGTTTGTTGTCCACTTACAAGGACTATCAATTGATCGACTGTGGGTGGTGCTGCCCTTCCCATGGTGAAGGCCAGGATCTATTGATCAAAATCCGCGCGCTTGCACATGAAATCATGTGAAATTCACATGTTTGCTGGTCAAATCCAAATATATAGATCCAAATAGTCATATGTTGGCAAAATGAGCATGGGTTCATTTAATATCATTTAATTAGTCAAAAATATGTGCGTCTCAAACAAACATGTTTCCCCTCAGCCCCTGACCTTTTTACCAAAGGTTTTCTTCGGTGTTTCCTTCGTTTCCTCAGCTTCCGCCTTCCGCTCAGTGGGGCGCCTGCAGCCAAGGCCGGCCGGCCAGCTGTACATCAGGTGGTGAAACCAAGGCCCAAACGATCTGCTTCTTCTTCGCCTTGGAGACACGGCACGTGATAGGATTGGTTTAGGGCAAAAAAAAAACGGAGAAAAATCAGGATGAAATCAAAGGGGGTTTGTACCCTCTGGTAAATTAACATAGACCCTGAAAATAGCCTAGTTTTAATGGAAACTAATCTTCCAACCCTGATGACTGCCAGGGTCTATGTTAATTTACCAGAGGGTAAATGATTTTCCCCTTCAATATCTTTCAGCCTCTTCTTGAAATCCAAAGAGTTGCCATAAATTGTGCTTCAAAATGGATGACATTTGAAGGTTTCCCAAAATGGGGGTTACCCCCAAATCATCGAATAGGAATTTCCCTTATAAACCACCCCAGAGTGGGGACACTGATCAAAAAAAGATCTAAATGCAACAAAAATCCCGGCTGCATCAAGAAAACAAATCAATAGTGATAAATGCATCCAATAAAAAAAAATCCGCCCACTGGTACCTGAAGCATGCGGCAACTCCTTGCTTTTGGGGTACCCTCTGGTAATTTAACATAGCTATTGAAAATGGCCATTTGTAGTGGATTTTCCCATGAAAAATGGCGATTTTCAATAGCTATGTTAGTTTACCAGAGGGTACCCCCTATTTCTTTGAGGAAAACCGACCAAGGCTCGAGCTGGTCGCGGCTGTCGCGTCGCCGCCGCCCGCGGCGCCGCAGCTCCGGCTCGTCTGAGGCGACTGGGGATGGTTCAGTAATAGCACCCTTCTTTTTTTGATGGTTACCATCTGGTTATTCAACATAGCTATGGAAAATCACCATTTTCAATGGGACAATCCACTATAAATGGTCATTTTCAATAGCTATGTTAAATTACCAGAGGGTAATGGCTATTGGTGATGACTTGGGGATGGTTTATGGCATTTTATGGCATTGGGCTTCCCACATCATGTGTTATATGTGTTTGTTGTCCATATCGATTGCAATTTGCTGGCGGGTAAACTGGATTGCAACTTGATGAACACATCTGCAGTTGAAAGGGTTGATGGCTGCACCTCGAGTCCGCTTGCGGTCTTCCTGCCAGAGGAACATGCCTTCCTAGACCCCCAGTTTGAACATCAAAGAACCACAAATCAATGGCTGTGTCATTGAGATTCTTCAATAAAACCGAATGAAATGGAGAGTTTACCAATAGTTTACTCCTCTACAAACCAACCAAATCCATGGCAGAAAAAGTGGGGTTCCCTCCGTTCCCTCCATGCAACACGAGTTGCTTGGGCCTCCTTGTGGGTGCCAAGTTGGATCTCAATCTCAGTCGTATTCTCGACACCACTTCGCCATTTAAGGATGCGCATCACTAGCGAGTAAACCGTAAACCCACCAAATGGATCCAAATGGGCTTTGTCTGTGAAATTTTCCATGTGCCCATAAATCCCATAATAATAATAATAATAATAATTCACAAAAGATTGTGTAAGATTTACGGATGATCATGGATTTTGACATCTTTGTCCCAGTATCACAGTGTGACAGTGCGTCACAGTTCGTCAATAAAAATCACATCCATTCAGATACCATGTCACCGTTGGCACCTTGGGCTGGACTGGGCTTTCCTTCTGGTTCAGCGGGCTGGACTGCTCGCCGCGACCTTCCCAGACCACTGGTGCCTCCTGACAGAAATCCCTGAGTGATGGAATTCACCAACAAAAATGGTGGAACCCAACCATCATATGGGGATAGAATGCGGATGTAATAGATGTATATAACCAACAGTCACCAACCATATGATGTTCTGGACGTGTCCTCACATGGGGTACCCCCAAATGGCAAGTACTGGGATAAATAGGTTTTATGTTTGCATAAACCCCAGTGAGATTCGTGATTAGCGAAAACAATAAGCAATATCCATCCATCCACGCACGCATATATATATATGCATATATGTGTGTTCTCTATATATTATGATTATATTACATTGAATTAAATAAATATACTATTATATATATATATCATATATAACAATATAACACTATTTATGTAGGTTGTCATACCTCAGTTAGATTCGTTGCTTCCCCACTAAAAAAATGCCAATACGGCCCAGTCCCCAGCCCAGCCTCCTGGACCTTTCCCGTCTGGTTGGCAGCCTCCATCAACTCTTTTGGGATCTCCCTGAAGGCCCGGTCAGTTTGCGTCTACAGTCACGTCCTGAGGTATAGTTCAGCCAGATATATAGCGTATACGATCGTATGTATGTGTGTATATATATATATTGGTTCTCCATCAGCATCTGCAAAATCTCTATCTATAATTCTATAATTCATCTATATCTATCCATCCGTCTGTTGGTCTATCAATCTATCTGATCAAACCAAATCTGATCTACAGTATTTACCCTTTGTCCCATTGCCACTAAACAAACAAGTCATTCAACAATTTATATTCTACACAGCCTGGCCACAAGCGTTGCCAGTTCCGGTTCCAGAGTACGCTGCATGGAGAAGAAAAAACAGTTGAGCAAGAAGCATGTAGAACTGTGGTAATTGCATTTTATTGGAGCGGGGTCTGATGGCTGTCCTATCTTTCCCCTACTTCGAAGAACTCAAGTTAAGTGAAACCTGACACCTTGAATTTCATCAAATTTCCTGAAAAAAACAGTTCCACACTGTACTAGCAGTTAGTAGCTACCCCCCCACCACACACGTCTCTACCCTGCCAAATTGGGCCATGGGAAGACGAAACTTCGCCCAGGTGCTCTCCAGCAATCTGCAGGGCAGCGACTCTGGCCTGGCCCAGGCAGGGGAACGACCTTGGCATTCCTATGAAACACTCCACATCATGGTGTTGGAACGGGATAAAGCTCCTATCAACCGGTGCAGGATTGCTTCCATCATGGATGCACAGGCCCTAAGTGGGTATGCAATTCAATACGTGATATACTCTCCGGTAATCAAACATGGCAATGGGAAATCCCCAAACTAAATGGAGCTTCTCATGGAAAATCATCTAGTGGTGGAAATGTCCATGTTGTTCATGTTTGAGAAAACAAAAAGGGTACATCATATCACATCATATCTTCATCATATATATATATACACACAAAGTGGGGCCCCCTAGATAGCTAAGTTGGTTAATAACTCCTATATATAACTATGGTTTATCTTATTCCTACACTACAAATCAAATTGGGTTTATAAACCAATTTATGACTAGGGGGCCCCCAGCCATCGGAGCCGGCCTTGGCCAGCTTGGGGTTCAGGTTACACCTCGGACATTCCCGGGATCAACTGGGCCTGTTCACCATGATTTCAGGCATAGCTGTGGATGGTTGCGAAATCCTGCATCACCCTGGATGGTTGAAAGCCTATACATATAAATTACTTTACTTCGTGTGATCCCCACCATGACATTTATACATTTTCTTACTGGCAAATCTTCTGGCATTCTATCTGACATATCTTCTGACATTCTATTTGGCATTCTATCTGGCATATCTTCTGGCATATGTTCTGGCATATCTTCTGGCATATCTTCTGCAATTCTATCTGGCAAATCTT
This sequence comes from Cladocopium goreaui, assembly GCA_947184155.2. Lineage (NCBI taxonomy): Eukaryota > Dinophyceae > Suessiales > Symbiodiniaceae > Cladocopium > Cladocopium goreaui. Next base: position 192,766 of record CAMXCT020000244.1, on the reverse strand, counting down.
CTGGCCTTCTATCTGGCATATCTTCTGGCATTCTATCTAACATATCTTCTGGCATTCTATCTGACAGATCTTCTGGCATTCTATCTGGCATATCTTCTGGCATATATTCTGACATATCTTCTGGCATTCTATCTGGCATTCTATCTGGCATATCTTCTGGCATATATTCTGACATATCTTCTGGCATTCTATCTGGCATTCTATCTGGCATATATTCTGACATATCTTCTGGCATATCTATCTGGCATATTTTCTGGCATATTTTCTGGCATTCTATCTGGCAAATCTTCTGGCATTCTATCTGGCATTCTATCTGGCATATCTTCTGGCATATTATCTGGCATTCTATCTGGCATATCTTCTGGCATATATTCTGACATATTTTCTGGCATTCTATCTGGCATTCTATTTGGCATTCTATCTGGCATATCTTCTGGAATATCTTCTGGCATATTTTCTGGCATTCTACCTGGCAAATCTTCTGGCACTCTATCTGACATTTTATCTTCCTACATGAGGTCCGGCAGGGAACACTTGGCGTGGATACTCGCGGTTGAGGCCCGGCAGGGAACACTGGGCGTGGATGGTCGTGGTTGAGGTCCGGCAGGGAACACTGGGCGTGGCTGGTCGTGGTTGAGGTCCGGCAGAGAACACTGTGGATCGCGGGTCGCAGTTGGACGAGGACGACGAGGACGACGAGGACGACGAGGACGACAAGGACGACAAGGAGGACGAGGAGGAGGCAGGAGGCAGGAGGCGGCAGGAGGAGGAGGCAACTGACATAAAATCTAACAACCCTCACCTGGCAGGTGGGGAATAATGGGATAAACCACCTATCAACTGGTGCAAATATTTCGCAACCATCCACCGTATTTACCTATTAAACATGGTGACACTTCATGGTGATTTTTCATATAGCTCTGGTAAATTGCCGGTATACCATCGTATACTAGTGGTGTTCTATGATATACCCGACAAGTTGATTGTCATTGAGTTTTAGGACTAGACCAACTAGACCACTTACAAACGGAATCGCGTGGCAAACGCATCTTCACGATTTTCTCATGTTTTTCTTTCCCATGCCACAGCACGCCTTGTGGCGTGACTTATCGTTGCAGCATGAATTTGCTATGCTGGAGGTCCGATCTGCACCGATTTTTGTTCAGATGGAAACCCAATGGCAATCCCCAACTGAACCATCTTCCAGATCGTTGAGCCGAAAATGGCTTCCATATGCTATCATATGCTATCATGTTCCATGTCGGCTCAATCTGCCGTTGCGAAGGTCGTCCAACTTAGGGATTGATCGCGTCAAAAAAGTTGGCGTTCATGGTCGATGTCCCTAGATTCTTTCTTCAATCCCTATAGAGGCTCATCTAATTAGAGGTTCTTGCCAAACATTAGTATCCATGGTATCCAATCACAAAAAATATATCCATGAGATACACTCCCGGGAACAAACGTGTCTCAGGCTACCGTTTCAGGTATCAACTAACATGTCCACTCTATACCGGCGTTTTCCTGGGGAATGCATTGCAACTTTCTTTTTACACATTGACCCAAAAACAGCTAACATGTCTCAGTTCCTGCAATTGGGGCCCTTGGATTTCGACCCTGATCTGGGATATGTTAGCTATTTTTGGGGGATAGATTCAGCCAATAACCACTCACATATCTCAAAATCACATCCTCTGAACAACACGGACACGTTAGGTGGACGTTTTCCATGGCCAGTAACCCTTAGTAAATGCAACTGGTTTCTGGAACACACCCCCAATCTTCATATATGACGCGCTCTTCCGAGGAGTTGGGGCTCTTTTTTCTGCTCGTTTTGCTATCAATGCGGTCTGGAAATAAGGATTGGAAGTGCAGTGCGTGCTCTTTCGTACCAAACTGGGACATGTTAGCAAGTTGGAATTCGGAAACAATGAACAACAAATGAGCAGCACCTGTGCCACTTCATCTCGGATGCTGGCCATGACTTTGGGGTTCAGGGAAAACAACAGTGTTTTGACAAAAATTGGGTCTTGTAAGTGCAGTCATTCCCCGAAGAGATTCCAATATCTCAAGCTACTGAAAATTGGCATTTTCAATGTGGGGTTCCAAAAACCAGTTGCATTTGGGGCCCTTGGATTTCGACCCTGATCTGGGATATGTTAGCTATTTTTGGGGGATAGATCAGCCAATAACCACTCACATATCTCAAAACCACATCCTCTGAACAACACGGACACGTTAAGTGGACGCTTTCCATGGCCAGTCATCTAACCCTTACACCGGTGAAATCTAACATAGCGTTTTTTTAGCCCTGGCACCAACTCACAAACATAGCATCTGGCTACGTTGTCAACCCTGGGGATTTGGAGAAAGTGATCATTTGGGTGATTTCTGCCAACACCTGCTAACATAGCCTCTGTTTCCGTCCTCCCAATGTTTGGCATTCCCCAGGAAGTGGGTAAAAGAAATGTACCAGAATAAGCTAACATAGCTGTCTGGAGACTTGTCACAGCTTGGAACCACCAAATGGAAAGTGCTATGTTAGCATCAAACTCCACGGAAAACATGTTTTAGAAAACAGGAAACCGAACACATCAATCAATCAATCTAGAATGAAAGTACCCCTGGTTGCTAGGTTAGGTGTGTCTTCCCCGTTTTGGGGTCGAAGTCCTCGGGCCTGGCCGAGTTGTTTTCCGCTAACGCGCGCGCGCGCGTTGGCGGAAAGGTTGTGAGCCCAAGGCGACTACTAACATAGCATTTGCGCAGGGTTCCCAAACTTCCAATAGTACATCGTAATCATCATGGCAGCAAGTAGCCAGATTGGCAACATCGACCAGGAGTTTTTTTCCTTATTCAATCGATTATATAAAATTGTTGATTTTGAAGCTTTTTTGGGCCCAGTAAGGGTGAGCCCCAGGAAGACATCCAAAAACACTTGTGCCAGTCACGATTTTCAATCCAAAACCAAAGCTTTGGCAACAGGACTACTAACATAGCATTTGCGCAGGGTTCCCAAAACCTCCAATAGTACATCATAATCATCACCCTTACTGGACCCAAAAAAGCTTCAAAAGCAACAAGTTTATATAATAGATTGAATAATTAATGAAAAAACTCCTGGTCGATGTTGCCAATCTCGCTACTTGCTACTATGAAGTACGATTAAATGCTTTTGGAACCATATATTGGTGGAAAGGCTGATGAACGCGCGCACAAACGAACGCTAACAAAGCAGTTCCCGATTGAACCTACTTGATGCTTCACACGCGCCAAGTTAGCACCAAAATGCCCATGTCACACCATGCGTTCCCAACGCCAAGTTAGTTGAATCTCAGCCCCAAAACCCAAACACTAACATAGCAAAAAAAATAAAAAATAAAAAAAAACTTTCAACAGGTAAGATTTCACGAGAGTAGTAAATGCAACTTGTTTTTGGAATGCACCCCCAATCTTCCTGCCCACCTCCGAGCATCATCTATGATGCGCTCTTCCGGAAGGAGTTGGGACCCCTTTTTTCTCCACCGTTTTGATATCAATGCAGTCTTTGATTTGAGCCCTATTGGGGTCTGGAAATAAAGATGCTGGGGCGTCCGGGGCGGTAGTCTTCTGGCAGTTTCCCGGGAACCCCCAGAGGGGGTGACAACTTTTCCACTAACATGTCCATTCTGGACTTTCAACTAACATGTCTCTAGTATAGGGCATTTATCATAGCCTATGTTCACAGCAGCTAACGTATCCAAAAAAACACCAAAAAAAAGTGGATACGTGTCTCGGGCTACCGTTTCAGGTATCAACTAACATGTCCACTCTGTACCGGCGTTTTCTTGGATTTCCTGGGGAATGTATTGCACCTTTTTGGGGCCATTGACCCAAAAACAGCTAACATGTCTCAGTTCCTGCAATTGGGGCCCTTGGATTTCGACCCTGATCTGGGATATGTTCGCTATTTTGGGGGGATAGATTCAGCCAATAACCACTCACATATTTCAAAACCACATCCTCTGAACAACACGGACACGTTAGGTGGACGCTTTCCATGGCCAGTCATCCAACCCTTAGTAAATGCAACTGGTTTTTGGAATGCACCCCCAATCTTCCTGCCCACCCACGGGCATCATCTATGATGCGCTCTTCCGGAAGGAGTTGGGACCCCTTTTTTCTCCACCGTTTTGTTATCAATGCAGTCTTTGATTTGAGCCCTATTGGGGTCTGGAAATAAAGATGCTGGGGCGTCCGGGGCGGTAGTCTTCTGGCAGTTTCCCGGGAACCCCCAGAGGGGGGAACAACTTTTCCACTAACATGTCCATTCTGGATTTTCAACTAACATGTCTCTAGTATAGGGCATTTATCATAGCCTATGTTCACAGCAGCTAACGTATCCAAAAAAACTTTTTTCCACAAAAAAGTGGATACGTGTCTCGGGCTACCGTTTCAGGTATCAACTAACATGTCCACTCTGTACCGGCGTTTTCCTGGATTTCCTGGGGAATGCATTGCAACTTTTTTGGGGACCATTGACCCAAAAACAGCTAACATGTCTCAGTTCCTGCAATTGGGGCCCTTGGATTTCGACCCTGATCTGGGATATGTTCGCTATTTTGGGGGGATAGATTCAGCCAATAACCACTCACTTATCTCAAAATCACATCCTCTGAACAACACGGACACGTTAGGTGGACGTTTTCCATGGCCAGTAACCCTTAGTAAATGCAACTGGTTTTTGGACACCCCCAATCTTCCTGCCCACCCACGGGCATCATCTATGATGCGCTCTTCCGGAAGGAGTTGGGACCCCTTTTTTCTCCACCGTTTTGTTATCAATGCGGTCTTTGATTTGAGCCCTATTGGGGTCTGGAAATAAAGATGCTGGGGCGTCCGGGGCGGTAGTCTTCTGGCAGTTTCCCGGGAACCCCCAGAGGGGGGAACAACTTTTCCACTAACATGTCCATTCTGGATTTTCAACTAACATGTCTCAAGTATAGGGCATTTATCATAGCCTATGTTCACAGCAGCTAACGTATCCAAAAAAATATATTTTCCACAAAAAAAGTGGATACGTTTGTTCCCTAGAGAGTAATTATCTTCCCTTGGACTAGTTGGCGAATTGGCTATCCAATCACTTCCGCTCCGTGAAAAAGCGGGGGAAGCCCATGGAATGTGAGCGTAACACATTAGTGACCTCCAATTTTGGATCTCTCAGAAAGATATTTTTCACACATCCGATTGGTGCCCCAATCATTCAAAACAGGAATATCCATGAATATCCGGAATTACCATCTGGTTATTTAACATAGCCATGGAAAATCACCATTTTCAATAGGTAAACCATCTATAAATGGGTCATTTTCCATGGCTATGTGAATATCCAGAATTACTTCTGAATAGCTCCTTGGATCATCATCCCATGGCAACTTTGGCTTGAAGTTCTCTTGACTTCTCACCGTTTCAGAGCGTCGAATCAATGTAGCGCTATGTATAGAGACTGGGATGGCATCTACTCGGGGCGGTCAAATTCAGTTGCAAAATGTTGCAAATATCGATGGATTAGTTTAAGGGAAAATTTACAGGAAAGCCCCATATTTGAACATATTTAATGGGAAAATCGATGGTTTCCGGTGAAGATTTTCCCTTAAACCAATCCATTGAAAATATGAGTGGAACTGAAGTCTCTGATGCATAAGTTGCCAAGGGGTAAGATTCAACGTGATTCAAAGGGATTGTCTGACGCCCCAGTGGGAGTCCACTTTCAATATAGTTCAATTGTTTTGCTTAGGCTAGCTGATGAAAACACGTTCTGAATTCTAAATTCAGCATGGAACCCGAACAATGGTCTGGAAACTTATTTACCTATTGCTATTGTTTTCCATGAATGTTTCCATCGACCCATGCCCTGAGTCATTCATGCCAGGTAGTGAAATCCTCTTGGGGATTCAGTGGTTCCTGCGACTTGTTACGTATGTTCCCAGTCTTCACACAGTTCCGACTGCTGAAAAAATGCCGGTTGGCACGTACCATCTCTGCTTCACCGGCTGCACCGCAATGGAGACACGGATATCCAAGGGCCAAGGGACGTGTGGATCCCATACCCATCCGGAATGGCTGGAACGATGTGTTTTTCCTTGGTGTTTTTCATGGTGATTCTGATATATAATGTAGTATGAGTAATATGTTAAAATATGTTAAACTGTGTGAACCCAGACTTTTGCAGGTTTGGCAAGCGCGGCAAAAATGAGACGTTATTTGGGTTTTATTTTTCAGAATCAATTGATCCATGTCTGAGGTTACCCGATTGATTGCACTATAAGAGGACATATAGCATCATATAGCATGGAACTACCTTGAGCTTGAACTATAGGAGAGCCAGCCGCAGCCCACAGAATCCAACACTTTTATTGCAAGGCAATCTTTCTTATTTTGGAGGCCACGTAAATGATTCTAAGCCAGGCCAAACCCAACCAGTGGTTCGGGAAATACCACCCATGAGTGGAACCTGATGCTAAGCTCAATGGTCCATGGGCTGTTTGAAATTCCAGAATCCGCGTGTCCCACTCACCTGTCTTTATGGTCTCGCCAAATGGTCCGCGGATGGCCACGCAACTCGCTTCCTGAGTGCCAATTTGGGACTGCCTTCGCACATGGTTCCTAACCTTCAATGAAGGTAAGTAAATTACGATCAATCGTGTGGATTGAGCAAAATCGATATTAACCACCATCTGAAAGGTCAACCTTGGTGATAAGACCATTGATAACTATATTCATATTTTATCATATGTTCAGCAGCAACTAGCAGGAACATCCATGTCAAAATTATGAGGTAAATTGGGAATTTTCCTTCACATTGAATTACACATTGAGTTAGATGGAGCCTGAGGGTAGGGGCGCTCCAGCGATCCAACGCTTCAAAAAATCCATCATTGGACCTTGATCCACAACGTGGGCGCTTGGAGCCATGTTATTTTGTACAATATTGTACACTGGTTGGTGGTTTTAACCATCTTGAAAAATATGAGTTCGTCAATGGGAAGGATGACATCCCATATACTATGGAAAATTAAAAATGTTTGAAACATTTTGAAAGCACTAACCAGTACACCTTGTAAGATACACATGTTGATATCGTTTTGAACCAGATGTGATGTGTTTGGCCAAAAAAAACATGTTGATATTGATATTGTTCTACGCTTAAAAAGGTAAAGGACTTCATAGGACCTCTATCTGACTCTATCTGGGCAAATTCCTACAATGCACAAAGCTTCATTTTGGAGACGATTTCTCAAACAGCAACCATGATCTACGATCAAACAGTAAGGTTGCCATAAATGCTTCACCTTCAACGTATCCATGTGCCCAGCCACGTGCTTTGCAGAGATTTGGTAAAATGTCATCTTCGTCCTCCGCTTCGAACGGTATCAACACGGCAGGGTCGATGATTCCGAGAGAGCATACATTGTAACCTGGCTGTGGTGGCAGGGTGCAGCGCAGGTGAGTTATATCACCGGTATCATCTAACATCTTAAACCAGAATCATCAACATCATCAACCCCGTAAACCCCAACCCCCAAAATGGTTGGTCAACACCCTAAACATCCCTAAACTCAAAACCCTAAAATGGTTCTATTATCTGCAACTCCTCTTGATCTTCCCAGTTGAATGAGAAGTCTAACCAGGGTGAGAGTCTATATGTTCCTGATAATGTCGCTTCATCCGGAATGATGTTGGGCGACATGGGGGGTCTGGGTGCATAAGTAGCCGACTTCGCCTGAATGGCTCAAACAAAAGCTTCATCCATGAAAATGGTTCATAGGAAACCTCTGTTGCTGAAGATTGCTCAAGAGAAACCATCAATGCAAGTGGAGCTGTTTCTAGATGTTCTTTTCCGCACACGGTACCCCACAAGATTCTGGTCAAGTAGCAGTCATCCACGATTGCTGGCGAACCGCCTGCGGCGGGAATGGCCGCAGCTTGCGTGGCTGTTTCATGCTGTTTCTACATTCATGGCCAGTCACCACCAATATTAATATCTCAGATAAATCCAGAAAGCACGTGTTGTGTTACTATGGTGATAAATGTTGACTGCATATGCACATACAACAAAAATCAAATTAATTTTGCTAGTCACTAGTCGCCTTTTAAAATCCGAATCCCCATCTGGAAGATCATCGTGATGGGTAAAATCACTCTTGGCAGTTCTTGGCCACTCTTGGATACCTTGCAAACAATAGCTGATCAGTATATATATATATAATTATAGGGATCCAATTCCTAGCAATATCTAGCAATATTCTGATAGGGGGTTCCAGCACAGCCCAAAACCATGCTTTATTGGTCTTTAAATATCATCCTCAGCAGGTTGGTGTCTCAGGGAGATCTATCTATTCCCGCAACCCATCCACACCAATGGCGCCCAGCGTACGTTGCGCGTCGCGTAGCTTGCGCAGTTGGCGCAGGACCCAGCGGTGTGACACGTCGCCAAACGTGTCCAAAACAGGATGCCGGGTGCGAGCAGCGCCTGTAGAGATGAGCAACTTTAGCAACCCGATAAGAAGCATCAACGACCAATGGGAGGTCAATGGGATATGAATGGGATTATATATATAGTATATATATATAATATTATAACGTGTATGTATATATATATAAACATTCAACTGAAGTTTGGTGTAAGGACAACTCTACTTGGACTGCTCCTTACCAGTAAATATATACAGTCGGTTCCTGCAACATTGCTTTTCAACCAAATTTGGGACAACATAAATAACCCCCATAACCTCCCCCCAAAGAAATGCAAGAAATATTTGCAACTGAAATGTTGCGATGAATAGTTATTGGGATAATGCTCCTTAAATGGGAAATAACCAGGCACATGGGGTAAACCAACCCATCTGAGATTTTTGGCAACCTGAGAACGTTCGCCAACCAAACTGGGGGTAGGAACTGATTCTTTACTGATGGGCTCCTCTTGCAGTCTTGTGCGGTGGCCGCTGGATGATTGGTTTCGCCAAAGTTACTGTACTGCTCAAATTGATCTGAAGTGAACGTTTCCCGGGCGACCAACAACCAATAAAGGGTTGGAAACAGCACCTCGGGGATATTTATAAAGTATATAACTTGTCGTGCACTTTCACTTCCTTGCGAGGAAAACATGTCCAACTGATCTCTGCGTATTTAATGATGGACACCACGATAGCACAGTGAAAGCACGCCACTATTCCTTCCCCCTCATTGTGTTGCTGACTCATGGAGACACCACGACATTCAGCTGTGCTGACCAATAATGTCCTTCTAAAATAACATAGGGAAGTCAGTTTGGCACCAGTTGCTTTAAAATTTTCAAAACCTATACAGTCTGGTTATGACTAACAGTTTGCCATGGAAAATCACCATGTTTAAGAACGGTAAACCATCTATTTCTATGGGCCATGGCTTCCATGGCTATGTTGGGTATGCTGCCTGTCTTGATGGCCGGATTTGGCAGAACGTAGTCTTGATCGAGGAAGACGTGACGTAGAACGACCTGCCGGGCGGCTGCACCTTCTCAAAGCGAGGTTTCACCAAGGCAGAAGCTTTACTCTACGTGCAAATGGACGTGTATAAGTGTATGCATATCAAATAAAAATGAATATGTGCATATATATATATATATGTGTGTGTGTGCGTGTGTGTCTACATATGTACACCATCAATATATATATATATATATATTTAAAAAAAAATACTTTACTTCGTGTGATCCCCACCATGACATTTATACATTTTCTTACTGGCAAATCTTCTGGCATTCTATCTGACATATCTTCTGACATTCTATTTGGCATTCTATCTGGCATATCTTCTGGCATATGATCTGGCATATCTTCTGGCATATCTTCTGGCATTCTATCTGGCAAATCTTCTGCCATTCTATCTGGCATATCTTCTGGCACTCTATCTGACATATCTTCTGGCATTCTATCTGGCATATCTTCTGGCATATATTCTGACATATCTTCTGGCATTCTATCTGACATATCTTCTGGCATATATTCTGACATATCTTCTGGCATATCTTCTGGCATATCTTCTGGCATATCTTCTGGCATTCTATTTGGCATTCTATCTGGCATATCTTCTGGTATATCTTCTGACATTCTTTCTGACATTCTTTCTAACTTTCTTCTGCACATTCTTTGTCCCATATCTTCCTACATGAGGTCCGGCAGGGAACACTTGGCATGGATACTCGCAGATGAGGTCCGGCAGGGAACACTGGGCGTGGCTGGTCGTGGTTGA
>CAMXCT020000244.1:0-177500 GCA_947184155.2 Cladocopium goreaui | reverse complement strand
ACGTCGCTGAGCGTATGTTCACCCAGGACTTTGCCAATGCTTGTTGGTCAATTCTTTGAACTCAGTGGGGGTGCATTGTTGGCAAAATTCAAGGAATCCTAGTTATATACCTGGAAAACAGTGGGATAAGTACGGTTCATCCACTTATAAGCTGGGTTATAATTATAATGCGGGACCCCCCCCCCAGCCCAAAAAAAAGTCATCACCATCTGTATGTGTGCTATGTTCAACCATCCCCAGTCATGGTAGGTTTGTGGCATTGGTTTATCAATAGTAGGTTCATGATAAACCATCCCCTGGGGAAAGGGGAAAAGAAAAACACTTGATCCACTTATAGGATCTTATAGGGTTATCAACCCCATGAACTTACATTTTCAACTGTGTATATATATATATATAGACTATTATATTGATATATCTGCCATAAACCATAGTTAGTCACCATATAATCGCCATTCATCACTACTTCCCACGGGATGAACCTGTCGACGCGCATCCTCCAGCAGCATCTCCCTGGAAGCGCGCGGGTCGCATTGCATGGCGACCTCGCAAATGGTCCATGGTGATTGGATGGGATGAAATAACTATAACATACTATAACTATATGGGTATCATGATTTGAAACATAATTCCATGTTGGAATCCCTTATGATCATGATCCATTAAACCCATCCGCCTAACATGAAACACCCCCTAAACGAAACCATGGTTTAGTAGGGAATGTCCACATAATTGGAACCATTTAGGGGGTGTTTAGTATTAGAGGGATGGGATTATATGGGGCTGTCTGAAAAGGGGTAAACCCATGTAAATCATTGTAAATCGCCAAAATATACCCATTTTGATAGGGATGACGATATTATCCAATGGATTTAGGGATACCTTATTTTTAGACACACCACAATACTATAAATGGTCCCAAACACTACAGTAATAGACAGCGACCAGCCCCTTTTTTTTGTGCTTTCATTCCCCACATCCACCATAGTTTCTGGGGGGGAGGTGAGTTTGAATGGAGAATCCCCAGTTACCCTCTGGTAATTTAACATAACTATGGAAAGTCATCATGCATAGTGAATTTTCCCATTAAAAATTGTGATTTTCCATAGCTATGTTAGTTTACCAGAGGGTATATTGGTTTATAGACCCCATCAATCCATCAACGCTAGCCCGGTAGTAACTCGATGCGAATCACCTCCTAGGGATCTGGCGCCAGGGGAAATCCATGGGGTAAATATGGTGGATTTTCCCCACCTTATCCCAGCGATGACCGGAAGGCCGGAAGGCCGGAAGGCCGGAAGGGAAGTATACCTTCCCTGGTGGAATACCACTGATGTCGAAAACCACTAATAAGAATACTAAAGAGACAATGGATCAATGGCTTGCGTGAATCGCAGGGATCTCATCGAAGTGTAAGCTCTGATTTTCATGTCCCAGTAGACTAAAAATCCACATGTCAGCCACAGCCAAGTCAGTAGTCTTAGTCTTTCCCCATGAGACACTGGCTTGGATGATACAAGGGCGCTTGCCTGCATGCTGCTCCATTGATATTCCTGGCTGACACTCCGTCAGCAGCATCACCCATGATGTAATCATGGCTATAGCCTCCCAAATAACACAATTTCGGGCACGATGGGAACCAACCACTTCATATGTTGCTCATACATCATCTGTCTATCTCTCTCTCTATATATATGGTGTTCATACGCGTTTATCATGAAATGATATGTCATTATGAGTTTCAGATTGTTAAAGCACACCATACAATCTAACACATTCACAATATCCCGTGGTAATTAAGAGTCCATTTGTTGACAAATAAATCGCAATGGTCTATGCAGGTCTATATCTCATGTTTAATCCCAATGCTTGAAAGATAAATCCATCCTTTTGGCTGCTGAAATCTGCGTGTTTGATGCTTTTCAATCTGCATGTCCTATGATTGAACCATGTTGAACCCCTATTTTTGGATGGCGAGATCCCCATGTTCCATTGGACACACATCTTTTTGGATGCCGACCCTGCCGTTCCAGTCCTGAACCGTCATCTCCTGTCGCAGGGTCGCTCTTCTGCGAAGCTTTGGAAGCGTCCAAAGTCTTGGCGCTACGGGCGGCGCAGTCCAAGGTGGTTGATCTTTTTTCCCATAGAGAGATATATTATACAATATTAATGATTTTAGCTGATTTGATGGATTGATCCGCCGATTTTCGTATTTCACCATGGTATCCATGGGGGATTTGGGGAGTTGACTAGTAATGTGATCGTATTCCCCAAATGGAGTTTAAAGATTTTTTAAGGCTAACCCCCAAGAAAGGTTCTCATAGATTGAAGTTCAAGGCGTTTAAATCAGCCAGCACGAGACCGACCATCTTCCCTGGAGCTCTTATGGCCAAAAAATGATACTTGCACGTGTGCTCCCCTCGCAGAAGAGCTACTAAGAGTGTGCAAGTAGGAAAGTGAGGAAAACAAACCAGCTAAGGTGGTCAGAAAGGAAGTAATTAAGGAAGGAAGTGGGGAAGTGATGTGGTAAGGACGTAGGAAACAAAGAGAAACAAGATAAACATATAAAACAAGGATGGAGACAAGAAAGTAAGGAAAACAGGAAATAAAATAAGGAAGAAGAGAGAAAACACAACGAAATCAAGGACTATAACTTACTCCTTGTTGATTCCCCGTCAGATTAGACACCCAGAAACCAGGTCCTAGCCGACTAAACCAGGTCACGGAGTCACGGGTATGGGGGATCATGGGGGAAACCAACGGGAAGGAAATAGCTTTCAGCCGGCCTAGGAACGTGCATGCTTCTCCGTAAGTGCGGTGCATTGACCCCAACTTACCTCGACCCGGCAGGAGCAAGGCGGACATGTATGACATGTATGACATCTGCATCTTTTCTGAACCATTTCAAGGTGAATGTCGAACCCAAAATGTAGGGTAACTACCGTAGGTTAACAGGGAAATTCCCGCACTAAGTATGTATATTTACGGGCATGTCAGTGGGAAAATCATCGAAGTAAATGGGGAGTTGTCCATCGACATGTTTGACGAACGGAGGGTATAACAATCTGTCTATGAGACCATGGTTGGGGTTTCTGCTCTTTTTTCTGGTTGTCTCCATCACAAATGTAAATATCTCAACGACATACTGCGATCTGCGGAGAAAAACAACGTTTGATCTTCAGTTAAAAGAACACAAAACATCAGTATTTCCCCCTTTGTTGTTTTCCCTTCAAAAGGGTCGCTGTAGATTTTCAATGATCGCCGATTCGGAACAGCCGATGCCACCAAGGAACGGATGAATTCCTGCAGTCAAATGTTGTGCCATGAAAAACATACACCCTTCAGTATTAATGGGAACATCATCGAACTAACATTTCCCATTGCCATGCTTGTTGTCCATAGAGCCATAGGGTGTCTGGTTGGTGGTTTCAAGCCCACTAAACGTATTAATCAATGGACATCATCATCATCATCATCATCATCATCATTATCCCGGCGTATGCTTGTTCTATACATTCCTAGCCCTTTCTTGGAATGAAACAGTGCACCAACATTTCAAACATTTCTTTTGGGTTCCAGATAGGGAAAAAATATGGAAAAAGCCAACAGAGATGGAAGGCAACTAAAAAAAGGTGCACTAATTTGAACTGAGGGTAGCACTAGGAATTCCGGTTGAGCGCACATGTATTCACTTCACAATCCCAAGTGGCCAACAGGAATGATATTATTTGCCAGCATGGGCCTAGAATTGATGTTTTTTCCGGATGTTTTCCCAACTCCGAGTCCCATGACCGATTTCAACATTTGGGACTACCTGCGCCAGAGTCCTCAAGAAATGGATTTGGGCGTGGGTCAAGTGATTGGGTGCCCGTAACATTTGCCTACCCTCCACTAATCATAGCAATTGGAAATCCACTATAAATGGAGGTTTTGAATAGGAAAACAATGGGAGATATCCATTGCCATCTCCTAGGATTTGGATGGAAAATTCCATATCGACATCAACGGTTGAGGCATTCTGCAGGTTAGCACGTACAGAAAGAACATCCGTAATTTGTCAATTGTATAAAAATACTGAAAATGCTGTTGTTGTTTCCAATTTCGGGACATCCAACATTCATAATGGGTCTTGGTGTCATCATTCGGATCATTATATATTGAGGTGATTGCCATCTCCGGTCATCAAAATGGCTGGAGAATGCGCCATGTAGTTCGATGATTTCCCATTTAGACATTTACCCTCTGGTTATGACATAGCCATGCTATAGATGGCCCATAGAAATAGATGGTTTACCGGTTTACCTATATTAAAATGGGCCATTTTCCATGGCAAACTCTTAGTCACTAAACCAGAGGGTAAAGCCAAACCCAGCCCCTCAACCCCAACCGACCCCCACCTCTGCCAGATCTCGTGGGAGATGAATTTCCTCGTCCTGGTCGTTTCGCCCACGTTGCGAGATTTGGACCCAGAAATCGGGGCGTTTCTGGCCATTTTGAGATGCAAATTAAATATGGGAAAATGAATGAAAATGAAGGAAAATTGTGATCCAGTTTAAATCATTAAAACGAAGGGTTGCCCTATTTTCAAACAAACCCATGTTCACCGTTACCTGTGGTCATTATTTTTGTTTGGGCATGTCAATCTTTGCGGGCTTCGAGCGAGGATCACCGTGTCAGCTTTCGTCCCAGATAAGGGACGCAGACAACAACAAAAAAAACATCAGTGGCCCAATTCATTAGATGAGCCATGGAGTTAATGGTTTTCACCCAACAAAATTGGCTATAGTGGATTATAGGGCTGTGATGATATTGTATAACATAATGGCTCATGCGCAGCTCTCAGTAACTCGCACAACTCAACGAACTTCATTGCCCCTCTAAGTACCTTCGCCCGCACCTGGTTGCCCTTGGATCCCATGGAACTTGCGAACGCCCGGCAGCTTCCAACATTGAAGTGCAGAACGAACTCCGGAGGCATCTCTTCTGGCGACAACGGGGGTTTCAACGGTTTAACCATCTGAAATGGGGAATGGTGATATGTACAATACATGTACAATAAGGATATTGTTGATGGGTATCATTGGACACATGGGGATATAACATGATATAATATATCCTCTGGTAATTTGTTACGTAGCTATGGAAGCCATGGCCCATTTAGTGCGAAGATTTACCTATTAAGCATGTTGATGTGCCATAGCTATGTTACCAAACGGAAATCAATTCTACACGCCTCAGAGAACCCGGGTAAAATTGGAACCAAATCGAACTACCATCCCGGAAACACTGTTCTATCCTTTCTGGAGGTTGCTATAAGATGCTATAAGTATCTATAATTGGGTTTGGCTGGTGTTAAGTGGGCTCGACCACAGGCTTTGGTTTTAATTTGGGATTCAACTCAACTGGAATTACAACCAGCTTTGCAGGTAGTACTTGTATAGGGCACTATTCTTTTTTGGTAACTTTGCGACGTTGTGCACGAACAAAACTTGGCTGGGTTATATAGCTACATGACAAAGGGAAGCGTCGATCCTTTGGCGAGATATCACCAAGCAAAATAGAATGCATCGACAGAGGGAAGTTCCCGTTGCTAGCAGTTGCTTTGCGTGCATTCAAAGCTGGAGTCAAACTGTTTAACTGATTCACGGGCAAATCCTACAGTAATCATCAAAAATCATCCCAAATTGAAACGGTGAAATAACTCTTCATTCGGGAGTCCCCTAAGCCCTAGACTTAATCTTATCTTGGCTATCCATCTATCTATCTATCTAATCTAATCTTAATCTAGTATAATCTAATCTAATCTAATCTATCTAAACTGCCGCAATGCCGTTTTCAGGATGGTCAACAAATACTTTAAGCCCCCAATTGTCATAATCTATTCATGGTTCATATTCATATGATTCCATTATTGATGGTAACAAAAAACATGTTAAAACACCATCTTGTGAATGTCTAGGATGGCAACATGCACATGCCAAAAAGATGGATCACATCACATATCACATACCTTTCATGGTTAAAACATATCAAGGCCATTGACAACATGATTTACCATGTACCCTCTGGTAAACTGTTACATAACTATGGAAAATCACCATTTTTTATGGGAAAATCCACTATAAATGGCCATTTTCAAGTAGCTATTTTGACATAACCAGAGGGTAAGTCCCGGGAGATGAGTTCCGGAACCCCCGAAAGTGACGCCCCAAGGCGCGCCATGTCTCCGCACAAAGTGGTCCGAGCGGATCAGCAACCGCAGGGGCCATCGGGGGGACATCTGGTTCAACCTTGGGAAAGCGCCAGTTTCCTGGGGCATTGTGCTAGAGATATCTAGTTACTATACCCTCTGGGAAATTAACATAGACCCTGAAAATCACCCATTTTTAGAGGAAACTAATCTTCCAACCCCTATCTACCAGGGTCTATGTTAATTTACTGGAGGGTAAGTACTATGATATTGTGAAGAAACCATAAGAAACCTACTTTTTGGGGTGCGTTATTTGATGAACCGACTATTAGTGTTGTTGATTTATGCTAATCATATTGGAAACTGCCATGAACCTACGGTACCATGACTGGGGATGGTAAAACAAGCCATTTATGGTTCTGGGGATGGTTCATTGGGTTTAATGTTTACCAATCTGTGATTTTTCTATCTACAAACTTGACCCTTAGTTGATGCATGAACATTGGACTTTTACAGTTCGCATAAGCTAAATCTTAGTTGCCCCAGCAAAAATTGTTCAAACAATGCAGAAAGACCCCTTTTCCGAGCAAATTGAGGCCCTATATATTGCGAACAACTCTGAAATATGATGCTGACTGGCAATGTGGGTTCCTCCCATTTGGTCAACCCACCATTTGGTGCCAACCAAAAAACATGCAGATTGATTTTGCCTCACAATAGCAATTAAATAGCGGGACAGGTATGAAGAAGCATCGGATTTTGGAACGGTCGTCTCGGGAAATGACTAAGTGTTGCTTCATTGAACTACTGCAGTTGTAATTAGTACGCTCAAGAACCATCAAGAACCTACTGTTGCTAAGTTAAGTACTAAAACTAAAAAAATAAATGACCAACATTAACCAAGGTAGGACTACAAAGAAACACGTTTGGCCGTGCGGAGATCATCGATGAGTAACTGAATGTAGCGCCATCCCAAGCTATTTCGGGGCTTTAATCACTTGAAAAATCCCCATCTTTGGCATTAAAAATCCCACTTCAGAATGACAGAACCACATCCCAAAAAAACTGTTCAATCCCAAATCCATGTTCTTCAAAATCCATGTTCTATATATCTTCAAATCCACTTCTATATGATCTTCTATGGATTTTTATGGTGCTTAAAGTGGTAAGTAGTGGTACACCGTAGGGACCTGGGGCGCCCTGCTGGTCCGCCACGAGGCGCGTCTGCAACGAGGCGCCCCGCACAGCGGCGAAGGAGCTGGGAGGGCAGGCGTGAAGCACCGCCTGGACGATGAGGAGGATGACTGTGGGTGATTCACGTTGATTAAAAAAAACAAAGGGATCTTATGGATCAGAAATGATGATTTTAAGTTAAACATGGTTAAACTGTTAAACATGATTCAATCAAGATAATCAAATCATTCAAGCGTATAATATCATATAATATCATTGATATCATATCGGATGATGGTGGAGAATGATTATTGTGATCAACATTATCAAGGTCAATGTGTTTGTTTTGTGCACCCTCACCGTTATCATTATCAGTACTAATATGATGAGTTGAGGAGATGGAGAGGTGAGATGAGTTGATATGCAGGATATGGATGGATATGGGATGTTGATGGTGATGATGGTGATGATGAGGCAAACAAACTCCATGAAGAACAGTGCTTTGGAATGACATTTTGTCACATTTGTCACTCAAATGAATGTCGAACATGATGATTATAAAGCATGATAAAACCTGTCATGATGAACTTCATGATGGACACCCTTTAGGACGCAAAAACCGCCTCCAAAACAGGGCCCGCCACGATGGATGACCTCAGTCGACGATTTATGTGATGAAGGTGAGGCTCCCCCAGTTATCAGTTGGTAAACCCATTGACTATAATTAGTTATATCATGTTATATCATGTTTAATATCCCCCTAATCAACCCAAACATTAACCAAGTTGAAAGTCAATTTCGCTATCGTTCGGGGGGCCTCACCTTGTGATCTTAACCTCCGCGATCACACCAAGATGTTCAGACCCACACATTAGTGGGTCATCATGATGCTATCAACTTTGTGCTTCATAATTTAGATCCCAATAAATGATCATCATATCCCCGTAAAATTGCCAAGAGAAGGCTTCCACCATGTTCATCCATTTTCTGAGTCCTTCACAGTGCATCCACTGGTTCGCCCATTGGCGACCCTTGTGCTCTTGCACAAGGAAGACCTGCCACAGCAAAGTGATGCCCGAGTTCGTTGGCTAAGTTGGTTGATGTTGGGTAATGAGATTGAGTAGAAACAAACTCCTCCATCCAAAATGTCAATGTTCATCAATTTTCATGAGTACTTTCAGTATCTTTCAGTTCACCCACCACCATTCTCCTCACCTCAGGGCGCTATGCAACTTCAGCGTGGGGTCTCAAACTGCCGCCACTCAAATGACTTGGGCCCAAAGATTGCCACGGGAACGGTCAGAGATTGCCATGGCATCATCACCGTAGGAATCCAAACACATGTTTGTTGAGTAGGCTGGGCAACCCATGTTTTTTGAAGACCTAAAATGGACCAAATTGGACCATGTGGCCTCTTGCGCCCCTGTTTGTAGTGAGCAATCTCTGACCCTGACTGGTGTTAACAAGCGGTTCCTGTCATGTCCCCCTTCACTGCACATCATATACATTGGGAAGAAACATCACCAAAGCCCTTTGGAAGTTGAGGGTAGGGTGCGAACGATTCCCAAAGAAACTCCACTTATGTAACACGCTGACGCATTTAAAGATGTTTTTTCAGCCTGTGGGGTTTCCAGCAAAGATCATCATATTATACAGGGGTTTCCTGAAATGGGGGTACCCCCAAATCATCCATTTTAGTAGGATTTTCCCTTATAAAACATCCATTTTGGGGTACCGGGTACCCCCATTTACGGAACCCCCTATATATCCTGGTTCTGAGCAACCAGCTGGTACGCAAGCACTACCTCGGCGCGGAGGGAAGCCCTGGTGGCGCCCATCCCAGGGATTGGCTTCATCCAGGGATAGAAAATCGAACGAGATGAACGAAGCCATCCATCAGTTCCATGGGTGATATCATTGATATATATATATATATGTATGCATGAATGAATGAATAAATGAATGGATGGATGGATGGAAGGAAGGAATGGAAGGAATGGAAGGAATGGAAGGAATGGAAGGAATGGAATGAATGGAATGAATGGAATGAATGGAATGAATGGAATGAATTGATTGATTGATTGATTGATTGATTGAATGAATGAATGAATGATTGATTGAATGAATGAATGAATGAATTAATCCATGCATGCATGCATGCATGAATGTATGTATGTTTGTTATGTAATATAATCATAGGTTTGCAATGTAATGCAATGCAATGCAATGGAATGTAATGTAATGTATGTAGGTAGGCATGTATGGAACTGTATATGTAACATATCTATACATATATATATATATGTATATATATATATATACCTTGATATATTATATACCAATTCGTTGCTGCTTACATCTTTTTGATCAACTCATGGCTGCCTTCATGGTCTTCTGATCAAAGGCGGGCTGGTTGAACTGCACGCCTCGGAGGCTGCCAGGCGAGCCGGGCTTCTGAGAATTTTACCACATCCAATGTGTTAAAGAGGCACTGAATTCAGCTAGAAGCAGTGAATTAGCTTAGCGGCTTAGCACTTCAATTAGATTCAATTAGCATATAGTTGAACTATGTTGCACTTGTGTCAAGAAGCTTTTTGTGTGCCGCACGGAAACATCAACAAACACGTCTAGCTTCTAGCAACTATTTGATCCCATCACCTTGAAGAGCACTAGAAACCCGATCAAAATTCATGTAACGCCTGCAAAATTGACAATGATATGCCAAAAACAATGGGAGCTTGCGGTGTTTTTCTTAGTTATCAATTTAAGATCCAGGGCTAATTATGCTCCAATTTGTCTATACCTCGAATTTTGGGCACCACCAAAGTATCCACAAAACTGCATGCTTGTTCAACCATCTAAAGCTTGGGATCTATTCTTTTGAATCATACAGTACCAAATTTGATGGTTCCTCAGTTGCTACTATTGACATATAGCAACCTAAAAAACAGATAGAAATGGTGGAAACCTGAACGTATGAGGTAATTAATTACCATTCTATCCCATCTTTTGGGGAATTACTATAGATATTTTTGGATTATATCAAGCCCCCTCATAGATGATTTCCCCTGCGGGGCGACCCCACACTCTGACAGTGTGCCGCTTTTTTTTTCAAAAAAACTTGGTAAACCAACAGAGATGTGGAAAGCCACTGGTTTCCCCGTCGGAAAATGGTCTACATGGTGGCTTTTCCACATCTATGGTAGTTTACAGTAGAGTAAATCCCCATGAAGTGCCCTTCATATCAATGGCCATTCCAGGATCCTAAATTGGAGGTACCTACCATATATAAGGCCTATATAAGGGAATATCCCCACAAAATATGGCCTTATATGGTACAGTACCTCCATGTTAGGATCCTGAAATTCCCATTGATAGATGGTTTCCTGCGATTTTCTCCCAGGAAGTTGGCTGTGACAGTTGACCATGGTTGACCTGTCTGCCGTGCCACCGTGCCATGCCCCTTTTTGGGTCCCCACTTTGCTCGGCAAAGGACGTGGTGTCCACCATGGTCTTGGCCTGTCAACTGGGTATCAAATCTATCTATCGATCTATCAGTGGATCTTGTTTTCAAAGTATATACAAATATGTAAATATATATATATATACACAACATGTATCTAATTATCTAATATATTATATATATATGTGTGTGTGTTAGATAAACACATATATACATATTAATAATCTACTATGCATAGTTACGTTTATTATGTATATATATATATAGAGATTTACGTGTGAGTGCACGAAATCGCAACCGTTTGCCAAATGTACAACCGCCCCTTAAACACCGGCGACCAGGACCTCGGTAAAGATGATCACACGCTCTTCCACCAGGTACTTCTCCCTCCGTTGGCAGTGTCCAAACAGGCTCTAGGCCACCCACAGAACCCATGCAAACACCGCAGTAACTTGGTCCATTGCTACAACCGAAGCTCCCAACAGCTTTCTCCATTCGCCACCAGAGAATATATTGCTCAAGGTTTACGTATGAAATATTGGTTTGTCTGAAAATAAGGTCCCTCAAATGTTGATGAAATATTGTCACTTTCTCAATCAAGATGTCATTTGATTTGTTTTACCATTGTAAAACTCATAGCCCATATGTGTTATTGGCTAAACCCATGACTTTGATGACTAAATCCATGTCTGTTGTTTCACTCCCCGTTGTTGGTCAAAGTCCAGTGGATTAAAATCATTTTGCCAACGTGGAAAGAAAAGAGGTACTGTATACCCCAATGTTCGGCAAAACCAAAAGTTGCTTGTTGTTTCACTCCCCATGATTGTTGGTTCAATCACCATGTTTGTTGCTTTTTTGCTGGTTAAATCACCATGTATCATCCGAACTTTCCCAGTTAAATCACCAACTTTGTTGGTTCAATCACCATCTTTGCTGGTTGACATAGAGATATTTACATCAATTCCCATGTTTTGTTGTTTTTCTCGGTCGTCCAAGATACTGCCGCTTCACCACTTGCGCGGAGCCTTGAGAATTTTGAGACTTATCGGATGGAATCTGACATTCCTGATGTAATTGATGTAATCATCGTAAATTAACCAAGAAACATGATGATTTAACCTGCAAAGTTGGTGATTTAACTGGGAAAGTTCGGATGATAAATGGTGATTTAACCAATAAAAACAACAAACATGGGGAGTGAAACAATTGGTGATGATTATGTTTGATTTGGATATTTCTGGTAATAAACATGTACTGATATGTAACAATCACACATGTGATCACAATAAGATGTGATAGGTGATGATTACCAATGTATATATATATATACTACCAGTATCATTCATTATGATGACGACGACAACCAAACATGGCAATGAGGATGACAATGATGATTGGGATCAACATTAGGCTCAGGAGAAGGAGGCATGTAATGACGATGAACAACATGTAATGGTAAGACCTACACGCTTGGAACTGACATTGGTGGGTGCTTTCAACACATCGAACACACTTCTGAATCACTTGATGTTATAAATAACGCCTTGGGATGGAAAATGAACAGTTCGACATAGATGAACATCTGGAAACCAGTAACCAGTTCATTGGTGAAAAGACGAGTGAGAATACTCTCTCTAAAAACGCCGCTCGTGGCACTTCTAATGGTTTTATCATAGTGGTTTTGCAGGAAGATATACAGTTTTTTTGGTGAAGCCAAAAATAAAGCTTCAAATTGGAACATTTTATACAACCAATTTATTACGGTAGTTCATTGGGAATGGTTCATTTTTGGGTTTACCAGCTTTTTACCTTTAATTATCGAAACTGGGGAAGTTCTTCCCATCTTTTTTTGGGGGGTCACCTTCCCAAGGATGCACAGGTCCTCAAGTCCTCGCCTCGTTCTTTGAACTCCACCAGGGCAAAGCATTCCCCGTCATTGTCCTTGCGATCTATTTCTAGATCCATGTGTAAGTTGGAGATTGGCCAAACATCCAGAACACATGCGAACTCACACTTTAACAATGCACACGTGCTTGCTTTGCAATTTGACGCAAACAAATTACGATTATAATTATACATATACTGTAATTGCTTGTTATGCATGGTATATATATATATATCCTCATGATTCAAATCCACATTCATCCACATATTAGTTACATTAATACATCTGCGTCCTTGTAGCCATGTATGCATACTAGTGAGGTGCCGCATATGTATCACAAAGAAGTTCAACCTTCCACCGCTGAGCTCCGCAGAACGATTATCATCCATGGATCAAACTTTGAACAAAGTAAAAAGGTGCAGTGACCAAGCAGGTGTCGCTTCGAAATCTCAACTTACGTTTTCCCCACCCAAAGGAACAGAACCCCAAATTTTGACAGCAAGAATATAGAAGACATAATTGTTGGAGGTGTGGTGTGGATGTCAAATTTCTGGTGGCTACAGCTCCATCTTCAGTCTTACAAGTGATCTATTCTTAATCTACCTTCCGGTAATGAAACATGACAATGGAAAATCACCCGCTTTGTAGATCATGTTCCAATTGCATGTTCCTTTTATTGGGGAATCTCATGGGTTTTCCCATTGCCATGTTTCATTACCTGGCTGGTGATCAGCGGCGCATCCTCACCGTCCTTGTCCATGCGAAGGGCTTCCACGTCTCCAAACTGCTTGCAAAGGAGCCTGGCTGCAATAGTTGCTGCGACATAGATGGAACACACATCCCACTTGACCCACTTGATAGTATGTGATAGTGCTATTAGAACGATGTCTTAATTAATGCCACTAGATGGGGTGAACACCCCAGTCGACCCAATTTGATCATGACAAACTAAAAAATGCTGTAAGGACTAGACTATAGGGCCTATTAGGGACAACGAAGGTACATGCTGACAAAGAAATCTACACAATCTACACGTAAGGCTGTCACTGGAACCTGGAGAACAACCCTGGATCATCGACCCTCGCTGAGTATGGGGCCCTCACCCATACTAAGCGATCAACTTCTACTGCGGATGCCATGAAACCCCAGAAAAGAAGGAGGTTCTTACTCAGGGGGTTCTAAATCAAGCATGTTGACATGTACTCGCCACTCCTTGGGGCTTTTCATTCAACTAACTATAAGAACTGCTGGTAGCCCACCATTCAGCCATTCAGTCCATCAAGGGGTCGACTATCAACACGTCCCGACACCTGATGGGTTTCCCCCTCTCCCAACCTTTCTTTCATGCGTCCAGTCGGACGTGAGACCAGGTGCCACTGACAGTCACAACTCGCTATGCGGTGGTACGTCGCTTTCGTGACTTTCGTGGTTCATCTTTTCGATTTATCAGGCCCCGAACACTCGATGGGCATCACAAAACCCATTAAAATATATAGTAATAAAGATCCTTCAACTACAAACCAATAACAATAGTTAATTCAACAAACATAGTAACTACATGTTGAACTAAAAACTAATAACCAAACAATAACACTTCAACATCTGGTGACTCTTCCAGCTGTGACCCAAGGCCGCCCTGCGCCATTGGCGCGGAGCCATGCGGAGCCGGGTGAAACATCGATGCGCTGCGGTGAGCGAATGGATTTGATCGAGGGCTATAGCGGCTATAGCGGCTATGGGTTGCCTTTCAGTCGAATGTTAGATTTCACATTCCCGCTCCAGCTCAAAGGTACGTGTCTCCCTCAAAAAAATTGCTTTTCCCTAGATCTAGTATATTACATGGTTGGGATTGCATAGGTGTATATATATATATATATGATGATGATGAAGCTCAAAGCTACCTTGCTGGCTCACTGCCTCCTTGCTAGCTCAAAGCTCAAAGCTACCTTGCTGGCTCAGTGCCACGTAGCTGGCTCAGTGCCACGTAGCTGGCTCAATGCCACGTAGCTGGCTCAGCGCCTCGTAGCTGGCTCAGCGCCACGTAGCTGGCTCAATTTTTTTAGCGAAAAAAAAAAAGAAAAAAAAACCTCGCAGAAATTGAGCCGGCTACATGCCCTTGAGCCGGCTCGCCAATGCGTCATGAACCCGGCCAATACATAGCTAGTATTCGTTTTGATGCTCTCACATTCGTCCGCCAGCTCAACGTGACGTAGCTGGCTCAATTTCTGCGAGGTTTTTTTTTTTTTTTCCGCTAAAAAAATTGAGCCAGCTCGATGCCATTGAGCTAGCTCGATGCCCCTGAGCCAGCTACGTGGCATTGAGCGAGCTCGATGGTGCTGAGCCAGCTCGTTGCAGTTGAGCGAGCTCGCAGAAACTTCCCAATCTGTTAAATTGCATTAAATTGCCAGGTTCAATCCCCACTGATTACTTTAGTACTAGATATGGTACCTCTGAAAAAGCCCAAGGTGACTGTCAAAACATACCCCTGATGAAATTGAGCCAGCTACATGTTTTGAGCTAGATCGAAAAAATGGAAGATTGGGAATTCCAACATTCAATTCAGATCCTTGAAGGAACAAAAACACGGAAAACCATCCTGTTTTGATCGTGAAACATAGGGGAGGTGCTGTAAATAATTCTTTTTGATGTGTTTCTTCCAATTTTGGGAGGACCAGCTGGAAAATCAGCGTAACTGACGTACTAAGCATTGTCACTATCTGCTCACTAGGTGGGATGATCCTCGAAATTAGTTGGGTCACTCGGTTTCAATCCCTAACCGTGAAAGTTTGCAAGCTCACAGCAGGCAGGAAAACTGGACAACACTTCAGGTCGCACAAGAAATCTGGCTGGGTGGCGTCCAAATTGGTCCTCGTTCCGAGCACCGAAAGCAGCGAAAGCACAAGAAATCAGCGGTGGGTTCCTGCACAACACAATGCTCGGAATGAATTGGACCGGGGCAACACGTTAGGTTCCGGAGGTTCATACCTATAGCACCCTGTAGCATTATGAAAGTCTAATATAGTCGATAGTAGTGATAGTAGTTATATATATATATAACCCCTTGAGGCATCGCATACTAGCATGGATAGTGGTTGCGACATGTGGCGATTACAATTAGTTGGCAGATTGAAGCAGTGCTCGCAAATGCGATAGATGATCTTCGCATCGCAACTGTAGGTCACTGCCTTTCCAAAGTGTTCATTTTCCGCTTCACTTATTTCGATATTCTCACTCCACTCCCGCCAATAATACACAAATTCATAAACGTCAAAAAACAACATAGGTTCGGAAGTGCTTAGGGGATGGGGGGATGGGCTTCACATACCACGTCAATTGAGATAACTACATATTTCAACGTGCAGAAAAACCACAAGAAACCCATCCGCGAGTCCTATCCACAGTCAAGTTAGGGGTACACCCATCACTGGTATATTGTAGTATTATAGTTATTATAGTTATTTACTATTTGATCAATAGTTTATAGAACTATTATATCATAATCAAATTATAGTAATATTATAGTTATAGCCAAGAACCAAAATAATCATTGATGAACATCATTGATCAAATAATCATAAACTCATAAGAACTCATACTGAATATTCTATGGTAGTAAACCCAATTGTCAACCATCCGTCAAACATTACCATAAGTGGTTAATGTAAAAAGAACCCCAACTGGTGGGTCAGGGTTATCCTTTAAATACCACATTATAAAGTACAGTATATAAGTATACTATACAAAATTAACCAACATTAGACAAACTGAGTCATAACTATAAAACAGCAGTAGCTACAGTAGCTAGATTATTAACATTTATTAACTACAGTAACTCCATTATAAACTATAATGTGGGCGACCCCATGCCATAAACCCAATGCCATAAACCTGGGGATATCTGGGGATGATATTTTATAGCACATCTTTTACACCCATGTTTTCATGGTGACCTGGGGATGCTTTGGAACATTGTTTATTTTTCCATATATTGGGAATAATCATCCCAACTGACTTTCATATTTTTCAGAGGGGTAGGGCTCAACCACCAACCAGTTACTATATTCCTAGCAGTTTATGTCCATACTTTCTCTGTGGCATTGGCACCCCATCCCTCCATCCCTCTGGCGCCTATCCCATGCGCAGCCACGCGGAGGTGCGCGACGCGCGGCCCGAGGGCATGCAGTTCCCAGCGCAGAGCGGCTCGGTATCCTGGCGCGAAACGAAATCAGGGGATCCGGTAGGAGATGTTCAGCTTACCCTGGGGTAAACAATGGTTTACAGCATATTTATATATATAAATATATATATATATATTATAAAGATGTATACATATTATATATATATTATGTGTGTGTGACAGAATTATACCAAAATGAGTGGAAAATCTTGGCTTCGGAACATTATCTGCAAATGGTTGGGGTGTCCTTATCTTTTTAAACGTTTAGAGGAGGGATAATGATGGATGTCTTGACATATTTTCGAGTTTTGTTTTTATAATATTCACACACACACATATATATATATATATTCTTGATATAAATTTAAAGACATCAGTAGCGCCACAGCCTGTTTGGATTCCAAATGTCAAATTCGATTTGGTAAAACAACATATGATCTTACATCAATGGAATTTTCAGGACACTGACAAACCTGTACTGTATCATATAAAGCCATATTCTTGCGACATATCCCATTGCATAGGCCTTATATATATATGGGAGGTACCTGAACGTTTGAGAAAATAAGAAAACAACTTGTCCCAATTGTGGTAATGCAAAGGGAAGACTGTATACAATCAGGAAAAAACAATAGAACAAGCAAAAACAAAATCACAAACAAGAATATGCACTAGTAAATCTACAAAAAAAACTGAAATCAATCAAGTAGTTTATGGGAACAAAAAACATCAAAGATCATCCAAGGGCAAACAGCAGAGAAAAGGAAGTCATGTGCTGCTTGATAGATGCACGTTAATATCATCATCATCATCTTCATCATCACCATCACCATCAACATCACCATCACCATCACCATCATCATCATCATCACCATCATCATCATCATCACCATCACCATCACCATCATCATCATCATCATCACCATCACCATCATCATCATCATCATCATCATCGTCATCGTCATCGTCATCGTCATTGTCATCCTCATCCCTTTTTGATCTACGTAATTCATGGTTTCAAAGCCACATGAAGCCACCATGAAGCCACCATGTGTCTTCAATGCTGGAGCCCTTTTCGGGGACGAAATCGCCAACCTGATCCTGGTTCTTGAGCTTGGGAGCTCCCCAAGACGCTTCCTTCTCCACCCTGGCAGTGGAAAAGGTGATCAGTTGAAGACCTTTTTCGATGTCAAAAAACCGTGTCAAACCATTCGGAAAACGGTAAATCATGCGGTAAATCAACCTTACAACTCGTGGTAGATCATGGCAAAACATCGTAAATCATGGGCAATTGAACCCTTCAGCAAACTTGGAAATTGGGTAATTCATGATAAATTGCCCCAATTCGAGAGGAACAATACAAGAATGGGGGCGAAGTTGCAGGCTGGAAGAGGCTCAAGCCATCTCAACCCCACCTCGGCACTTTTGGAATACACCCCCACAATCTAAAGATTCGAAAGCCTCCAGGTTTCAACCACCATAACGACATGCTCCATCCTAAAATCATCCAACCCTGTTCCAACATCACACACACATACATATATATGCATATATGTGTGTGTGTGATATATATATATATTATATATATATTAATATATATATGTTATAACACATATATATATATAATTATCTATTTATTTATTCACTTACTTTTATATCATATAAACCAATTTGTTCCATGTGCCTTTTCCAAGGTCTCAACCTCGCCCTCGGGCCTCACGGTGCTGCTAGGACTGGCTTCACCCAAACGGCCCATCATCGAGCCGTCAGGTGGCTCCTTCATGGACTGCTCGACCTGGACCGTGGCAGTGGCTGGTGGGTTTTCAACCGGCTTCAACCGGCTTGAAAAGCAGGAAGTTCAGTTGGCGTCATGATCCCAAATAGGGATGAAACATGAATTCCACGTGCCACATTTTTGCCACCACATCAATAGCCCACTTTTAGAGGGAAGGAGATGCAGTCATTATCGCTAAGTGGGACAGTTTTGTCCAAATGCTGATGAGTCAAGTTGTTGCAGAGACCCTTTAAGGTTCCCTGGGCCTTTACAGTTCTTGACTCATACCTTTGGTTATCCTCAAACCCACTACAGTAAGTCAGCACTCAGATTATCAATCATTAGCAGTGGTCCCTTATTTAGCTTCACTATCCACTGTGGGTGGATGATAACTCAATTCATACATGTTCATCAGGGCTGCTCCCAACACCCCGGATACAATGGGTGGTGATAAACGCTTCAAAGAAAAATTGAAATGACGACGTAAGTAATTGTCTGCACATTGATTTACCTACGATAGGTCCGTTGTAATTGATTCAGATCGATTCAGATCCTTATCTGATTGAATGTGGGTACCCCCAAAATATCTGATTGGGATTGTATCACCATTATAAACATCCCAAGATATCACCATTGAATCGCCATTTGCGCGGCGGTTTTTTTCGCAACGAAGCCGGACCTCCTCCGCACATCGGTCGGCGTAGCGTTGCAGGTCCATCTGTTTCAGGTGGCCTGTGGCGTTGCACCGTTCCCCGGCAAAGGTGGGACTGGCTGTGATTTAATTCATTGGATTAAAAGGAATTGCAATTAATTTGGGGTTGACTTTCTGAAACCATTAAACCCATACATGGGATCATTTGCTTAGTTAGTGGGTCGGGTGTTTGGGTGGCAGCCTTAATAAGGGAGCTTTAGGGAAACCATGGTGTGTTCATGATGTGTGGTCTGTAGTATATAATAGTATATATATATATATACTATTTTCACCATGGTTCATTGATCGAACAAAAACGGTGTCCTGATGTGTCCTGTAATTGTTGTTTCATCCAATCTTGAGGGTTGAAGTCGCATTGATGTGCAATTTAACCCGGAATCAAACATGGCAATGGGATTGTTCAAATTGGCGGGTCAGGCTCCTGGAAGAGAACATCTTGAGGCACTGCCCACATAACATAGCACACCCGTTTCAATGATCTTCGCGTGGGGATCGCCATTCAGAGTTCACGACAGCTGTCAAGTAATACCAAGAGTATCTGGGTGCAGCTGCGAAGATGATCCCCAAAGTCAACAAAAACATCGAAGCCGTAACCATCCGTAACCTATCGCAACCTTTCCAGGTCCATATAAGACATATGTAAATATCTATAAAAATCTATAGATATATCATGATATATCTCGTTGGCCCAGTGGATCAAGATGGATCAAGGCAGTAAGCCACAAATGGATCATCGCAATGCCAAGCTGCAGTTGTTGATGAGCATATACTTTGGGAAGTTCACCTCAGTCACCACGAAACGAACCTCTGCGCCCCCCGCCGATTTAGCGGCCCCGAGGGGCGGCCCGTTTCTAGCGCCCCTTGGGCCCCGCGCCAAGCCGCCAGCGAAAACGGGTTTGGGTCTGACGCCTGCCTGACACATCTTGCGGCTTTGAGCCATTGAGGCCTGGATGTCCTGCGGCTGCGTCTGTGAATATCTTGGGGTTAAAAATGGTTAATTAAAACATATCAATTTGGTCAATTTTCAAGGGGGAAAAGGCATGCAAATGATAATCATCCGTTGGGAATTCCGATTTTGGAATACCCTAGTTTCAGACAAACCAATGTGGCACATTGCCTCCGTTTCAGTTGCCTAAAAGCGCACAGGGGACTACAGTACATGACAGCCATTTCTTTGAGGGAAGTGGACTTCTGAGAACGTCACGTCATGTGTGCTACCACTCTTCATCACTCTTGTGTCTTTGGCTATGCACGGGCCTCCCATTCCAAAATATATCTGCCTACTCCGATAAATCATGCATGGTAGCGCTGGTCTTGGTGGCTATGTTTCTCAGTTTTTAGTAAGGTCCTCAAGTTCTTCAAGAAACCTCCAATACAGAAGGAAACACTTTCTTCAGGGATGGGATTCATTTCAACCGCGTATTGATAACAGGACCCCTATATGGTTGCCTATAACATGCAGGGTACCATTTATCCTTGCAATAATATGGAATCATCACTATATGGGAGAAACAGAACTTGTAGTTACCCTCTGGTCAACCAACATAGCTATGGAAACTCATCATCTTTAATAGGTAAATCAACTATAAAGGTGCAATTTTCAATAGCTATGTTAGTTTACCAGAGGGTAACTGGTTAAAAAAAAAAAACGAATCTGGAACCACCAGCCAGCCGTTTTCCAGCCCCAACCTCATTGATCTCACCTCTCTCTGTGACCTGCCATCAGCCAAGAAACGGGACCTCATGGATTTGCCCCCAAATAAGATACCCCTATATCAATAATCCTAAAACATCCCTCAACTATCCTAAACTCCTAAACCATCTTAAAGTCCATCATATGCCCTGTTCAAATCCAAATTTTCTGGTCGTACTCCCCATTTTCAGACCACCCAAATAAGATTGCTACACCCTAATGTGGTAAACCCAATGCCATAAATAAACCACCCCATAAACCAACCATTTGGAGCTCATAGTTATACACTAAACATCCCATTTCTAGGGGTATACCCAATAGCAAACCTCTATTGGGGACTTTTTATTTCATTGGTTTTACCATGGTTTTACCACATTGGGCCCTTTCCAGGAACTGTTTCGTGCTGGATACTCTCTCCATGGTTTCATGGTAGACTGGCCACACTGCTTGCAGGAACTGCTTCATGTTTCATTGAAAAAGCGGCATGTCCAATGTCCAATTTGATAAACCTCTTCTGGGGATGGTATATTTTTTTGTTATCCATGATTATCCATCAGTATCCATCATGTTTCATCATGGTTTCATCTTTATTCATCAATTATATAATTTAAACCGTATTGAACATTATTGAACCATATCAAACCACTACCCTCTGGTAAACTAACATAGCGAACTGGAAAATCACCATTTTTTTATGGGAAAACTCACTATAAATGGCAATTTTCAATAGTTTTTTGTATGTTTACCAGAGGGTACATCCATTGATTTCTATCTTTCAATCCCAATTTCTCCTGGAAACAGCCTCGACGCACCTTGCGCACCTTGGCCAGCCTCTCCCAGCGCCGGAGTTCCGTGGTTAAAGGATGGCATGCCTGGCGTCTGGTGACTACGCCACAACACAATTGCCAGGATCCATGGGTATCAAATGGGTAAAATATTTATATATAATTATAAATAGTGCATGCATGTATGTATGTATGGATGGATGGATAGATCACAGATGCTCAAACCCCCCCCCCTTGAACCCCCCCTAGCAAGAAGTTCCCAATAAGCTCACTGCACAAATAATGTCTCTTTCCTTTTCGCGCTTCTGCTCAGCAGTCTTGCGACGAAACTGGGCTCCCAAATTCAGATTCCGGCACTGTCGTGGCTTCGCCAAGTGATTGGCACACCGTTATAAACAGTTGAAAAATGAAAAAGATAAACTGACAAACTCAAAAAAATGGTATTTTGAATGATGCAGGAATCTTTTGAAAGACTCAGACCTTGGTTTGCGGAGTTTCTGGATCCCAAGTTTCAGGTTCCAGCGCACAATTATGGTTTCTGGATCCCAAGTTTCAGGTTCCAGCGCAGAATTGTGTGACACTTGTCAGTAATTCCGGATTGTCGGTTCTTGTTAGCTTGAAAAAACAACTCACATAGTTACATATCATTGAGATGATAGCGGAGACTTTGGGATATTTGTGTGACAAAACATTGGTATATATTAAAGTGAAACTTCCCAGCCACGCTGAATGAAGAGACTCGGCATGGCGGATCTCACTTGGAGTTGCTGGCCACAAAGTCTTGGGCATCTTTCAAAGAGGGCCTTTGGGCAGCATTTAGCGGTCGGAGGGTTTGACCTTGAAGGAATCTTGACTTTGACTGTGTAAAAATAATGACCAAAAAAGTAGAAAACCAATGGGAATATTTGTCACCACTGCAAAAATTGAGATAAGACAAGTGGAGTTTTTCCAAACTTATTTCATTGATAAAGGGCATTATTGGGATTAGTAATGAATGACAACCAAATTTTCCTTGGACATGAGGAAATAATCTATATCAACGACAATAAACAAAATCATCCTACCGTGGATGGAAGAAATCCTGCACCAGTTAAATAATAAGCGGTTTATCCGATTATGTATGTATTAGGCTTTCTACCATCCCGGGCAGTGCAGGATTTCTTCCATCCACGTCTTGTTTTGGTGATTAGACTTTCTTGGGGCTTCCAGATCGTTAAATTTAAATGCCCATTGAAAATAACTTTGGTGGGATGTGTCCTTGTACTATGTAATGCCCAACATCACAGAAAACAGCAACTCCCCGCATAAGCCAAGCAGCAGGTTCACTCTGGACTTGTGGTCCGCGTTCCATCGTGCATAAATAAATCCCAGGACAGTAAGCAAAGCATCTTCTTCGCGGGGGTTTGCCGATGTACCCCATTTTCTCTGAAAATTCTTTTGCAGACCTGGTGCAGAACGACTGTAAGTTGCACGGTAACCATAGGATCCCGGTTCCCGATTCAAAGTAATACCATCATCCTGCATAGCCTGGGTGAGAAAATCCTTCAAAGCTTTTGGTGTAGTGCTTGGTTTGCGGGTTCCACTGCCAGAAGAAGCTGCCGCAGATGGCTTTGCACGCTCTCTTTCAGAAGCTTCAAGGGCTGCTTTTTCTATCTTAGCCCTCTCCTTCTGTCTCTCTTCTTCAATTCGCTGCTTCTCCTCTTCCTCCTCTTTTTTCCTGGCCTCTTCTTCCTCGCGAATCTCTGCGAACACTTGTGCTCGCGCTTTTGTCTCTGTTTTCTCTGTAGATTGCTGCTTTGCAAGTTTTGCGATCTTTTTGAACTCAGGGCAATTTCTATTCTCCTCGTCCAATTCGGACACCATGTCAAGAATTTTGGTTTCATCATCGGACAGGTTTTTGGTTGACCGATGCGTGATGCCGGCAATCATTCTTTTGATCTCAGCTTCATCTTCTTCACCGGGGAAAAGATGCTGAACCAACATTCTTGCCCAGTCTACTTTCAATATGCTTTTGCTACCATTGGCCAAGCGTTTTCCGGATCCTCTGGTAGGTTTGTTCAGACCCAATGCAGCAAACAAAGATTGAAGGTTTGCCAAAGAGATCCAACAACCAGAGCGAACTGCAGACTCTAGCAGAGGCTGCCCGCCAGGATCCATGATGTGAAAAGCAAAGCATGTACCCAGATTCAAGATGGGCTCAGGCAACAACCCACGAACCAGAAGCCGAACTGGAAGGAACACCCAGTCTGATTCAAATACTTTCCAATTCATCATCCAAACAAGTGTTTGGGCTGGAATATCTCTCACCTCTTTCTCCAAGATCAGAAACTCCTGGAAGAAAGCAAGAACGGGAGAAGAACTGGAGAAACATGATTCTATTGTTTTAGCAGTGTAGAATATATCATTATATAATTGTACAACATATCCTCTCTTATAAAGGACCCCAAAATTTCAGAATCCAAAACCCTTTGATTGCCTTCTGGGGGAACATGTTTAATGACCAGATTTGCAGTCCAACCTCTTTCAGCACATAAAGAACATTGCTTCAGAGATATTCAAGGAACATATAGTTTTAGATGAGTATATATATATATACCTATGACATATGAATATATAAATAAAAATGTGTGTGTGTGTTTTTTTGGTAGGTGTTTATATATACACATAAATATGAAATATATCAGGTGCATTGTAGCTGTCAGGTGCATGTAGCAGTAGTCCTCGTCTTCAATCCTGATCCGTTTCAATGGGAAGCCAGCAGTGGTCCACTTCCGGTTCCCCAAGCAAAGCGTGCACACATCGAGACTTGCATTGAAGTAGACCTTTCCGGGAACGAAGAGACTACCTCAGCTCGAAAACATAAACAAGCGGTACTGCAAACTGCAAGTCGGCAAAAAAAAGCTGGAGATTAAAAATGTAACAGCCACATCCATGATGTTGAGCTAACTTGCACTTTCTTTTTTTCAAAGATGTCCGTCAGTCAATGTCTTTTGGCAACTTTCACACTGTCTTTTGCCAAGAAGCCGATCCAACAATCGTCCACATGACTGAAGTTGTTTGCAGCATCAGCGACCAAATAAGCAGCTGCTGCTGCAGACCGCTGTTGTGCCTGAACCCCAGAACTCCTCCATTTGGATTCATAAATCTCACTTGCAGATTGCAATGTTGGCTTCCTGCCTGAAGGGAAAAGTGATCTCTGCGGACTGAATAGATGGTGATTCAACCAGTCTCTCATTTCTTGTCCTTGGGGTGAAAGCATCGTAGTGAAATCCTGAGCACTGGGAAGTACTTGGGGTGCCCCGCCGCTTTCAGAGTAAGGTGAAATAATGGCATATGTGTACTTGCAAGCATCAGACATCTTGGCGTTCGTGCTGTGGGTTGCCGCCTTGCGGTGTAAAAAAGCAAAGCAATTCTCCAGTGTGTCCTTGGTGGACGGTGAGCCAACAAACAGTCTGGAGCTGAGTTTTCGAAGCTTCACATCAGACAGTGCAAACTCACATTGGAGAAGAAGGGCCATAGCCTCTCGTGGCAGTTGTTGTTTCTGCCAGCCCAAATCAGCAAGAACCTCTGCCCACTCCTTTTGTCTTGACTGATGAGCCTCTGCTGCCAAAACTGCCTCGACTATCGTTTTCATTTGCTGCATTCCAGCTTTTCGCACACCCCGCTCGGAGTGTAACAGTGTGGCCAGCAATTCAGGTATGCTCCACCAGTAGCGAGCATTGCTCCACAGAACGTTTTCTGCCAAGCATTCAGCAAAGTCAAATGCCAGTTCCAGCAACTCCATCTCACCCTGTGCCCACTCAGGCACACCCTCCTCCAAAGCCACTGGCTTTAGCGGTTTTGTGAAATGAAGCCTGTCTTGGAAAACGGACGTTTCCAACACACCCAATATGCCACTGACTACTTGGTACCAACTGCCCGAGGCTCTTGTGCTCACCCACCTAGATTGTTCATTCCACCCTTTGCTCAAAGCTTCGAGGGTCTCATAGTAGGACATTTCCAGTGGACTTGTAATTTCAACGAAAATACGCGCAATGCTTTGCAGCTTGCGGTCTTCCATAAACCCCAGTACCATTGCAGTTGGTCCATTCTTCCCGAAGATGGCATAGAGTTCACTCTTGGTGCGAGGCTCCTGCCTTTCCACATCACCATCAAACTCCTCTTCCTCCCTGTCCCGATCCCTCTCAACATGAAGATCTTCGCACTGATCGTTCTCCTCAGAAGCTTTTTGTTTTCGATAAAACCCCAAAAATGCATATTTAGAAAAAAATGTGTTGCTTAAGCTTTAAATGATCCCCTGTGTAATTCTTCACGGCAGCAGTTTTCTCCTAGACAATATATCGGCGAAACTCAACCATGTGCACAATCAAAACAGCGACAATCACAGAGAAGACGCGGTTCAGATGAAACTTGCAGTTGTTGATGAAAACGTGCACAGGTGTCAAGGAATGAAGAAGGAAAGGAGTGGGTGGGATGTTGTGTCATCATCTAGAGACCCTCACCTGCCTTTAAGTTAAACATAATCAGACCAAGGTTCCACTCGTTGATTGAGCGCTCTCAAAGCCTCCAGCTGAATTGTCCAATCAGCAATCAGATCTCTGAGTGCAGCGTGAAAGCCAAACCAAGCCTTTGTTTTCACCTCAAGCTGAAAAACCATGGGAGCGGGCAATCGTTCAATTCCAGTTTCAAACAATTCGGGGAAGAAAAATGTATATTATACCGGTTCCAAATACTGACAAGTGGCGTAGAGCCCTCTGTTTCTCAGAGCTTTGCTGGACATCCACTCAGACATGCATTCGGCAGGGTGGTGATCAGGGTCAAAGGCTTCATTGCGGTCGTGAGCCACCAACTCAGCAAATTCCTCAAAGTAGTCAGAGCCTTTTGTGCTCAGGTAGACTTCAAAGCTGTCGCGTTTTGCCTCAAGACGATCCCCGCTCTTCCAAGCACCGTGGTCGAAGTTACCTGAGAATTGCATAAGGCAACAGCGTTTCTTGGACTCAATTGCAGGGACAAAATGGGGTGATTTGTTTGGTTGATTTTGGAAATCATTGCTGGGGCCCACCCAAAACAAATCAAACCACTGCTCATTCAAGATGCAGCACAAGGTGAGCTTCATCATCGCTATGGTCAGTCTTGAACGAGAAACAGCTTTTTTGAAAGCGTTCCAAGAAGGATGAGAAACCTCGCTTTCAGCGAGGCCCCTCACGTGTAGTCGTTCGAATGCGTAATGAAACGCCTTGTGTTGAACACCTTCATCGTCCCCAACCTTAGCAGAGAGAAAGAACGGGGTAAGCCCTTGCTGCTTGTGGACAAAGGTAATGAAAAAACTTCAGCCCCGCTAGCTCAAGCTGTTCAAAAGTTATTTGTCTGTCTTTTTGGGGGGTTGTTTTTGTGGCTTTGGAGGCCATGGGAAATGAGTAAGTATATGGGTGGCTTTATAAAGCTGTTTTCTTCCGTCAGTATGAAACCATGGTATAACACCACCCGCTTTCTTCATGTTTTACTGACACTTGCAGAAAGTCGCGAGCAATGGACTTGTCTAACCCCAAAATTGAAATAAGTAACCAGCTTCGGGAGCGCTGGTGCGGACGTGTGGCTCAATAATAAGAGCTGCATATCGCTTCTGAAAACAAAATGGGTGGTTTTAAGTTTTGATCAGCTTCGGTGTCCATGGCAGAGCCTGTAACGTTTGGTTGCTTGAAAACTCAATTTGCCACTGGAAGGATTCTTCAGCCAAGCGTATATGATTTTGGTGATGACGCGTCACGCGAGTCCCAATGTGCCTGAATAAAAACAGTATCAATCATTCTAGATCTTGGTTGGTAACAGCAGCTCTAAACCAAAGGATTTGGCTTCAAGCTCAAAGCCAAAGGAACCATTTTTAAGATCATCATGTCCTCAACTGGGGTGATCTTGGCAGTTCGAAGATCAACGCCCGGTTTCAAAACGGATTCTTCAGGCACGGCAAACGCTGCTAAGTCGTTGCCCGTCATGATATTCAGCATGTGGTTGATGGTTTTCAAAACCACCTAAGAAAAAGAGACGGATTCAATAACGAAGGCCCATGTCCACTGACCGAATGCCGTTCCTAACAGCTCTAAGAACTAAGAACAAAGGTTTTTCCCCGCTAATTCATGGTGACAGCTGGCCGAGAAGCAAAGTAAAGGTTCGAATCCTTCTTGCTTAAACGCGGCCTTGGCTTCAATCAGAGTGTTGTGCTGCCCAAAGGTTTTGCAATTTTTGATTTGGTGTCAAGCACTGTTCAACCGAGATTCCTCCAAGCGGAACTGCCATCCAGTTGCTCAGCAAAGACCTTTTTGAGAACCTTGGCGCGCTGATCTAATCGGGAATATCTGGCTGAGATGCTGAGATGCTGATCATGCTTGGAGCAGTTTGATGTGCAAACGGCCCGGATTTTTTTCGATGCCCGAGTTGTGCCATGCGACAAGCCAGCCAATCTTTCAAGAAGTATCGGCCATGACCAACTAGCTGCCATGATGATTCTGCATCAACTACTCATAGTTGAACTGTGGCAAACCAAAATGATTTGCAAACATTCAGAACTGATTGATTCTTCCTCAAAGAATCTAATCTACTCACAAAAAAGTTTTACCCGCTTACTTTGCACTGCGCACTCAGGAGATGATCGAATGCTTGCAGGGGAAAGCGCAATAGTGGAAACTGTATCAATGTCGCGGCCACGAGGATGAGGAGCGGGAGGATCTGGCGGCGAGGCCAACATTTCCTGGAGCACAGATCAGATGACTAGGCCGACATATCAAATCAAACCGACATATCAGAGTTCATATATTTATATAAAGATCATAAAAATCAATATATATATATATATATTATACGTATCCTATTCAAACCCATGGTTCCCCAATTCCCTTGAAAGCTTCGGGAATGGGTTTGTCAAGGCCCGCACATTCGCTGGGAAGATTGTTATAATGATAGGTGATAAGATCAAACTTGTATACCGAATTTATCATTTATGGCATTTGATGTTGTTTGATAAATCAAATCCCACTATAACATACAATAATGGCCCATGAAATATCCTATTTCAACATATAACAGATGTTTGTGGGACTTCCTGCAACGCTATGTGGAGGATTTGATAGCGGAGAAACACCCTAATTTGGGACAAGAGAACCCCAAGAAAAAACAATGGACATGGATGACAGCCATTGTCACCTTTGAAAGTCTATTGATTTGTTTCGATCAATTTGTTTTGATCAATCTCTGCTCCCTGCCTGCCTGGGAGCAACGCTTGTGACGAACTGGCGCGGGTGGAGTTGTCACACATGTCTTCGAATCTTCTGGAGTCTTCATCATGAGATTCAAATGATTCTTCAGGGCCTGGGATGTCAAGAGTAATTTCTGCTCACTTGATGGTGGCGTCCCCACAGCCTCCACGCCACTGCTGACGGTTTCGTTGCCCTTAGACTTCAAAAGACCAAGTTCAACTGGGCTATCTCGCCCCATCCTGACACGACCAGTCTTCTCAGAACATGGCGTGTTGTTTGGTGTGACCCAGATTTTTTTTTTCCTGGGAGGGGTGATCAGCGACATGTTTGCAAACGCGCTCTGCACTGAATCAGAAACCGATGGGCTTCCAGCATTTTTGCCAGGAGACACACTTTCCTTCGTCAAAGCTGGTGAT
The DNA here is from genome assembly GCA_947184155.2 of Cladocopium goreaui. Taxonomy (NCBI): domain Eukaryota; class Dinophyceae; order Suessiales; family Symbiodiniaceae; genus Cladocopium; species Cladocopium goreaui. The sequence continues at coordinate 147,982 of CAMXCT020000244.1, read as the reverse complement.
GTAACTCGCGAGAGCAGAGCAGGCGAGGAAACCGAGCTGGGCGAAGTGGCATCACGGTATGTGCCCAAGACTTTGGAAGTTTGATCGGAACCATTTGCAGTCATCCGCGAAGCTGCACTGAATCGCACACGAAGTAGCTCCAACCGATGTTTAAAGCAGGCGCGAGCCAGAAATGCTGAACACCAAATTCACATACTTGTGTCGGACTCTGCAACGAAACAACATGTGTGAAAACCAAAGCATGTGCATGGGCCAAAAACCCCATGATGATCCATGATGACACCAGCTGTTTTAGTTTGAACAGCTCTGGAGAATGATGTGCTCGCAAAACTACTTAATTACATAAATTGCTGGTTCCGTACATGGTTGCATCGATTTTTTCCGGCATCCGCCTGGTCTTGAAATTGGATTTACTGCCCCATGTCAGTGTGCAGTACTGTACTGAGTCGCCATGCTGGGCCCCCAGTCAGCTCTAGACAGGATGCAATATTCATTGTCTAAAATGTGCTCTCCCCATTTGGAAATTTGAAATATATAATCAATAAAAGATTCAACTCATTTGATCCGGGAGCCGAGCAGGAAAATGTATCTTTGCATGGCAAGGGGTTGCTCCCAGAAAACTCTTCTGATTTGAAATTAACTTTTTTTGCTAATGGCTTTGAACATGTGCCATACACTGCAAGCTCACCCCTGACGAAGGCCGCCCTGAACAAAGAGTTCGCTGGCGCGGCTATTTCAACTTGGGTTTGGCAAGGAGCCACTTTGCCACTCAAACGGGAACCGTTTTCCTGAAATTTGATATATCCTCCCAGCACCATTACTGAAAATTTATGTATGGAAAGCTGCAAAACGGAATCTAATCTCTAAGCGAATCATCAATCACTTAAAGACTAGGCGTCCTTTCTTCTTGGCTGGTTTGGATTCTGATTCGATCTCTCTGTCTAACAGCTCCTCCAAATCAGGGCCTGGGCCGTCTACCTGCGCCCATGCTGGATGTGGCATACCGGAAATAAAATATGAGTTCATAGCTTCCCCAAGTTACTCCTTAGAACTTCTCAACCAAATCTTTGCATGGCTCACCCCTTGACTACCATTTTGTTGATTGTATATATATATATATATTTGTTTATTGATATTTTTCAAACGCTAACCCCCTACTACATCACATCCCAATGCCCAACGCTTAGTGGTTTCCAATGCAGAAATCCCCTTATTCTATGTACGAATCCCCACGTAACTATCAGAACAAATATCATCCCAATCAAAAATCAAGATCTTGATTCTTGGGTAGCCAATTCCATTAGGCAAAGAACAGAATGAAATATCAGGAAACTATGTTTGAAAAATCCGCCCACACCGCTTTGGCGGTGAAGGCGTGCTTATTGGGGGGCAACAGCAACACTAAATGCTCAATGACATTTGTTAATATAGCAGTCGCTATATCAGCTTTAGCTGGGGGGGGGGGGCCAAAAACGTTTCGCACCGAGACCAGAATACGGGGGTGTTTTCGACATTTTTCGAGGATTTTTGCCGAAAAAAACTGTCTGATTGCGCAAGAGGGTATTTGAAATGGAATTTTGGTTAATTGGTCGACCTCCCGTTACCTGAAATTGACATTAAAACAACCCCCCCTGCAAATGTTCCCAATGGCCCCAAACCCCCAAATATGTTGGAGTGGCATTTTGCATGGAAAATGGGTCGGCCTCCTTTTACTGTAAATTTCGGTATTTTCAACGGTTGGGGAGATAAGGGAATTGGAAGCATTGTCGAACATGATGTTTTCGACCGGTTTTATGGCGACAAAAGTGTAAAGTACCGTGCTTTGAAGGAAACCGTTGCAAAAACACGGAAACACATTCAAAGAACACGGGATTTGGGGGACTATCTAGGCGTCGTTGTCTAGCTATTTGAAATTCCGCAGCTTGGAGAGCCTCCAAGGGAGGGAAAAGTGAAAATTCCATAGCTTGGGAAGCTGTCACGGCGGGGAAAAGTGAAAATTCCCTAGCTTGGGAAGCCCCCACGGGGGGGAAAGTGAAAATTCCCTAGCTTGGGGAGCCCCCACGGGGGGGAAAAGTGAAAATTCCCTAGCTTGGGGAGCCCCCACGGGGGGAAAAGTGAAAATTCCCTAGCTTGGGGAGCCCCCACGGGGGGGAAAAGTGAAAATTCCCTAGCTTGGGGAGCCCCCACGGGGGGGAAAAGTGAAAATTCCCTAGCTTGGGGAGCCCCCACGGGGGAAAACCACCCTTAGCCCCTCTCACGGACCGAAATAAACTTGCGGTGTGGGCGGCCACCCCACGCGAAGCGGGGTGAATAAAATTTGGGTAACACCGCTCGGGAGGATGTGGCACGGCGGCGCGGTGAATTCCTTGGCCATTGGAACAGGACCGATTTTTTGAGCCTTGACATGTTTCCATATTGTAACTAATTACTGGGGATGCCGGAACAAGGATTTCCCCTTCAATTTTCCACCCCCTAAAATCACCCGCGACAACGCCCAAAAACCACAAAAACGGGAACCTGCCAAAACAAATATACGGAGCCGACAAAAAAGCTCAGGAACAGCAGCCGGGCCAACCCCCCGCTTCCCACCCGCAAGCACCGACTCAAAACAACGAGCCCCACCGCACACCCACCAAAACTGCAGAACCGAACCCCCCCCTACTGCGGTAAATTTCCATGTAAAAAATAGTTCCCAATAAGCACCAATCCCGCAAATCCACCAAAAATTGAAATTTTGCAGTGGAATGTGGGTCGACCTCCATTTTACCTGTAAATTTCCATGTAAAACAACCCCCCCCCTAGCAAATAGTTCCCAATAAGCCCCAAACCCCCAAATCCACCAAAAATTCAAATTTTGCAGTGGAATGTGGGTCGACCTCCATTTTACCTGTAAATTTCCATGTAAAACAACCCCCCCCTAGCAAATAGTTCCCAATAAGCCCCAAACCCCCAAATCCACCAAAAATGGAAATTTTGCAGTGGAATGTGGGTCGACCTCCATTTTACCTGCAAATTTCCATGTAAAACAACCCCCCCCCCTAGCAAATAATAGTTCCCAATAAGCCCCAAACCCGCAAATCTACCAAAAATGGAAATTTTGCAGTGGAATGTGGGTCGACCTCCATTTTACCTGTAAATTTCCATGTAAAACAACCACCCCCCCTAGCAAATAGTTCCCAATAAGCCCCAAACCCCCAAATCCACCAAAAGTGGAAATTTTGCAGTGGAATGTGGGTCGACCTCCATTTTACCTGCAAATTTCCATGTAAAACAACCCCCCCCCCTAGCAAATAGTTCCCAATAAGCCCCAAACCCGCAAATCCACCAAAAATGGAAATTTTGCAGTGGAATGTGGGTCGACCTCCATTTTACCTGTAAATTTCCATGTAAAACAACCCCCCCCAAGCAAATAGTTCCCAATAAGAACCAAATGTTTAAATTCAACAACATTGGGACAATTTTGAAATGGGATGTCAAAGTAATTATTGATCAACCGGCTGCCACACCAGGCCCTGATGACAGGAAATTATTCCACTCATACTCGGTCAGGTCAAGTCATCTTCGTTTACCACATCGAGTTCAGGATTGGTAGGTAGCGAAGGTGTCAACAGCGAGCTCTGGTGAATTCCCTTCTTTGCCTTCTTCTTGGAATCAGCCTTCGCTGGTGGATCGTTCTCTTCGTCTTTATCTTTCAACTCCTTGGAAGTGCGGGGCTGGATTTGACCCGGCATGATGGCATGTACGGATTTTTTTGTGAACTACCCTTCCCCGCAATCAAACCTCGATATTGCATTTTTTTGGGTGTTCATCACCATTTCAAGTAACAATCAAATATACACAATGATGTATTGGAGTACGAACTAATCTACTCGAACCAGAACTGATTTAAACAAGAGTCCTGGGCAATCTGTTTAATCTCTTGCATCCTTTTGTCGTCTTCATCGCTTTCATTGCCTGCGCCGGCGCCCATGCTTTTGTTCTCATCCTCTGGCCCTTCCGTGAGTTTCGAATTCGAATTGACAGTCGTTGGGGAATCAGCTTCTGCTGCTTCGGCGTCTCTTGCGTCTTCTTCGATCATTTCATCCGAAAGCTTTTCCAATTCCTGCTGCATTTGCGCAATTTGCTCCTCAGAAGGAGCCTTTGCCTGCTGTTCCAACAACTGGGCATTCTCCCTCTCTAACTCCCTTTGCATCTCATCAAATTTCATCCGAGCTGCTTTCAAATCTTCTTCCTCCTGTTTCTTTGCAATTTCTGCCCGTTGTTCCTCCTCTTGCTGCTCTTTCTTTTTTGCTTCCCTCTCGGACTCTGCTCTCTTCTTATCTTCCTGTGCCTTCTTCTCATTGGCCAACGCTTCTGCCTCTGACCTCTTCCTCTCTTCATCCGCCTTCTTCAGAACCAACTCCCGTGCTTCTGATTCTGCCTGGGCCTGTTTGGCCAATTCTTCTGATTTCTTCTTCTCTGCCGCTTGCTTGGCTTTTTCAAGTGCTTCTGCTTCTGCTTTCTTGTCCTGTTCCATTTGCAACCTCCTCTGCTTTCTTTCTTGCAGAAGTCTAGCAAGCTCCTCTGTCCTGCTCTGGAGATCTTTCTTCTCCTGCTTTGCCTTCTCGGCCTGAGCAGCGATTTCCAGTTTGCGTTTTTTTGCTTCTCTCTGGTCAAAAATTTCTTGAGCCTTCCTATGTCGCTCTTTCTCCTTTGCTTCTTCTGCTGCACGTGCTTCATCGCTGCCCTTTGCACTGTGCTCATCCTCCTGCTGACGAACTTGTTGTAAGCGAGTAGAATCAATATCTTTTGCCTTGCGGCCTGCCAAAACCACTGTGGGGTCGCGGTTGGGCACACCTGTCTTGTTGGATTTCAAGATCAAGTTGCCAAATCCGTCCTTTGAGATGGACCAAGAGTCACTCCCGTTGTTCTCCGCACCGGGAAGCTTCAGCTCACGAAGGTTCACAGGGTCCACTAGGAACTGTGTGAGTTTTTTGCCCTTGTCCTTTTCCACGTAAATGAAAAGGGCTTTGTCTTCCTCGAGGCACTTGTCTTTCGGTTCACTCTCCTGTCCGGTTCGTCTTTCCGTCCAGGGAAGTGGATTCAAGATGGTTTTTCAATCACGACCGTCTTACCCCCCCCGGGGGGTAAAAAATGTAACATACATTTTTGGAGTGCCATTATGCAGGGTTTCGGGACCCTGGCTATATACCACATATATCCACATATATGTAGGTTGTTTTACCCAAATTCATGAAGTAAACGTAAAAATGTTACATTACATTTTTAGGCCGGGTAAACAAATTTATAAATCAAATTTGTAAAGATAAACCTCAAAAATGTATGTTACATTTTTTGGGTGGTTTGAATAAAGAATTACAAGATCCGACTCCCCAACCTGAAAAATGTATGTTACATTTTTTGGGTGTTTGATATATTACATTTTTTTGGTGTTTGATATATTTCCCAAAAAATAGCCCTCCATAGCCCTCCTATTGGTAATAGTATCATTATGTATCATTAAGTCTATATATTTCATGATATTTTTATATATTATATCCCCTCGGGTCTCTCACAACCAAAATTCCCGTGGCCAAGGGTCTGCTCCAACCAAATAGGCCACGGAAAAAGCCAGGTTTTGAATCTATCTACGTTTGACATGTTTGAGGATGGATGCTTGCTGCAATCCCCGGATTTCTTCGAAAGTTCTGTGGTCTTGGCATGTCTTGGCGTCTTGACAAGTCCCGACAAGGCCTGAGCATCACCATTTAAAAATAGGAAAGCCATGGAAAGCCATTGACTCCTCTCCCATCCTCTCCCTCATTGTTTATTTGTTTGTGTTTTTTTATTTAGGCAGACCTTAGGCAGACCTGAAGATACATGAAAACATCGACAATGCTGATGATATCCAAAAGGCTCCAAGTCCTAAGTTACTTACGCCTCAAGAAATTTCACGCTCGATGAGATGTGTGCGCACTTAGGTAAAATGAAACATGCAGGGACTAGGGTAAGAAACTACTGTATTTTGCGAGGTTTGGGAGCCCTCCCAGTGCCATATTACATTTTTGATCTGTGGATCTCTGCGATTTGCAATGCTTGTGCGCGTACGTAAAATGTAACATGCAGGGGCTAGGGTAGGGAACTACTGTGTTTTGCAGGGTTTGGGAGCCCTCCCAGTGCCATGTTACATTTTCGACCTGTTGATCCCTGCGATTTGCGATGCGCGATGATGCGCATGCGCGTATGTAAAATGTATTATGCAGGGGCTAGGGTAGGGAATTACTGTGTTTTTGCAGGGTTTGGGAGACCTCCCAATGCCATATTACATTTTTGATCTGTGGATCCCTGCGATTTGCAATGCTTGTGCGCGTACGTAAAATGTAACATGCAGGGGCTAGGGTAGGGAACTACTGTGTTTTGCAGGGTTTGGGAGCCCTCCCAGTGCCATGTTACATTTTCGACCTGTTGATCCCTGCGATTTGCGATGCGCGATGATGCGCATGCGCGTATGTAAAATGTATTATGCAGGGGCTAGGGTAGGGAATTACTGTGTTTTTGCAGGGTTTGGGAGACCTCCCATGGCCATGTTACATTTTGGACCTGTTGATCCCTGCGATTTGCGATGCTTGTGCACGTATGTAAAATGTATTATGCAAGGACAAGGGTAGGAAACTACTGTGTTTTGCAAGCTTGGGGAGCCCTCCCATGGCCATGTTACATTTTGGACCTGTTGATCCCTGCGATTTGCGATGCTTGTGCACGTATGTAAAATGTATTATGCAAGGACTAGGGTAGGAAACTACTGTGTTTTGCAAGCTCGGGTTTTGATTTCATACATGGGCGTGGTCTTACATACATAATCATACATGGTCCTACATCATGTGTGTTACATTCCAAGAATTAAATTATATAGTTTGACAGGAAGTAAACTATTTACAGCTTTGGATCTGCCATTTTTTCTAACCTGATTGCTGGGCTTCAAATTTGAGCCGCCGAGGCCTGGCAGGTTCCCATTGTGGCACACTACTGGAAATATTGAATTATGGAACACTAATTAGGCGTTATTGGACACTATTTGCACACTATTTTTTGCCAAAATAATTAGTTCCTAATAGATACCTATTAGATGCTTATCAGATACATGTTAGATTCCTACCTTTATGTGTCACTTACCACTGGTTAGTCTTGGCATGTTTTAGCCAGGGGGGGGTTCGGGGGGGGGGGTCCAAATTTTTGTGATTCAAACCCTGGTTTACGCAAACACCATGCTTTGTGTAAAAGCGCATCTTCCTACTAAACAAAACGCTGATTCACAGAAAAAGACGTGTTTTAAGTGTTTCACAGAAACAGCATGTTTTACACAAACATCTAGAAAGATCATGTTCTTGCTTCGCCCTTCCCTGCGTCCTCAGCTTCACGCTCTTGGTTGGCTAGCTGGCTTGCTATTGTCTAAGCTTTCTTCTGCCGCCGTTGCTTCGCCATGAATGTGCTACAAGGGCTTTCTAGGGGTGACGCCCTGTCTACACAACAGCCTTGGTTTAGCCAAAAGCTTTGCTGCACTCAAAACCACTCCTTTACAGACCAACCCTGTCTTACACAAGTGCCCTGCCCCGCGTCCTCAGCTTCATGCTCTTGCTGGGTCGGCTGCTTTGCTACTCTCTCTCTTGACTGCACTGAAGAGCAGGGTTGGTTTACACCCGCGCCCTTCCCTGCGTCCCCAGCTTTATGCTCTTGCTTGGCTCGCTGGTTAAACCCAAATAGCTCTGGCCGTGGTGGCCGGCGGAACACGCCAACGGCGGTTAAATAGTCGATGCTTTTTATTGAGGTGGGATTGGGAATTTGATCTGGGGGGATCAAGTTTACTTAAGATATCATCATGCTTGATGTGCTGATATACTGCCTGGCAATCAAGAAATCTGTGTTCAACAGTGTCCTGGTCATCGCACAAACTGCAACTGTCATCAGTGCGCAGACCCCATTTATGAAGGTCTACATTGGTTACAATTCCCCCTGTTAGGTGTATAAGTCTTTTCTAGAGTTCACTCATTCTGGACAATACTATGCCACTGCAATGTTAACCAGAGATTAAAATTTTGAAATCAGTGTTAATGAGATGCAAAACTTTTCCTTGGAACAATTGGATAGCTACCCTTAATTCACTTTAACCTGGAGCAAATCTACGTTCTCTTTAGTACGGCTATCGGACCAAAGCAGGAATGCACTCGCACAGCATCATCATTTTCCCTATGACACTCCCATCTGTGGTGTCTCCTGATGTTCACACAAACCTAGATTCCATTATACAATTAATAATATTATTTACCATATTGTCCCCAACGATCAACAATATAATGCCATTAATAAGCATAATAAATCTCAATAAAAATATCAATATAACAATAAGCAAATACAACTATTATTATATAATTATATTATATATATATATTATATATGTATATAATAATGATCAAGAAAGAGGACAATATAGGATAATTATGGATAATTATGGATAATTGATATGCTAATTGATTCTTCAACAAATACCCTTCATGTTCATGGTCACTGGGCAGCCACTCCCAGCAGGCCATCTGCGAGCTCTCGAGGCAGCGCTCGATCGTAGCTGACGCCCGAGGGCACCTTGCCACGTACTGCGCCTTGGCGTAACGGGACTGGAGCAACTAGCTTGGTGAGTAACAAAAATCACCGATCAAATTGAGTACTATTATGATTAACTACCATGAATTAATACTTTCAATACTATTGCTATTAGTATTGTTACAATTAGTCTATTAACACTAGCATTCTCCATTGTAATTATTACGTATATACCTATGTATTACGACATTATCACTATTATATGAGTGGCGGATAAAACTACTTACTACTCGCAAAGGACATGGCCAAAGTGGGTGGTCCCCTAGCGCTTGTGAAGGTTTTCACACAAATTTGAACATCCCAAGATATCCCAAGTCCACTAATTTGGGATCATCATCCCATTGGGGACAATATCCGATACCATCCGATACCATCGATACCGATGGTTGTCACATTGCAGCCTTGCGCCAAGCTGCTGTAGTTGACCTCATATTTTCCTGGAGCTGCGACATCATTCTCCAACAGCGGCTTTCGGCCTGAGCACCAGACACTTTCATATGGCCATTCTATGGCGCTCACTTTCACTGTATTGGTTCATCTTCTGTTTTTTCGACGAAGATTCTGGAGGAAACACAGAGATCTCCAAGATTCTCCAAGACTCTATGTTTGAAGAGTAGGGTCCACACCCAAAGATTTGGTGAAGTCCCAGGCAGGGAAGCGCTGCTTGGGGTATCCCTGTCAATTCATTTGCACGTCCCAACGTCCTAATGTGACGACCCAGCATCAGCCTCTTTGTCCACTTGAATATTTGTCGAATGTTGCGCAGCAGAGCATGTTATGAAGAATTTCAAAGAAGCTGCACATCGAGCCTTGATATCTTGAAGATGCAGATGTTTTGCTGGCTCAGACACCCGATTGTAGTGGAGCTGGGGATAGCGGCCCACCTATAAAGCTGCTGGTTTATGGCACTCAGCAAACTGAGATGCTCAGAAATGAAATGAATGAAATCAGTGCGGGCAGTCAGGGCACGCGCAAGTTGTTGTACTGGTCCCAATTCAATGCCCTGGCAAAATAACCTGTGCATCAACTTCCGCAGCTGATGGGATGTGAACATGGACAAGGGTAGAACAAAACAGCTCTGGATGCAAACATGGTTTGATAAAGGAACACATGCATCTTGTGTGGTTCAACATGGTTCAACAGCGTCTTTCCAACGCAAATGCGGAGATGCGCAGCGTTCTCCAACTGGAACATCAGCACCTGGACCATTTTTTGGTGAGCCCTGATCATACCTGCAGCGACGCTGGATAGCTGAAATGGTGCACACTATCAAGGTCTCTGGGGTGACAGCACTACTTTTGATCTCCCAAGATCTCAAGATATCTCAAGTCTGTGGAAAAATCACCCTTCTCCTACCCCATACCAGCACAGTACACTATGAACCAGCCTACGGTCATCATCCATTTCTGCGTCAATGCCAGTAAGATTGAATGTCCTGGTGGCACGGTGTCACATAGGCCGTGTCACTGGGACGGAACCGGAGTGTGACACAATGTATGTTTTGAATTGTTTTGACTAAATTGTGGCAACTGATCGAGTCAAGCCCCTTTACATCTTTTACTCGATCTACTGGGCTCTTGCAGGAACAATCCAATCTATCTGATGCTGTACTTCTTTCTGCCTTCAAATCATTTAACTGCATTTCTTCCTTCGGATATTTTTCCTTCGGTAAAGATGAACCCGAGCCCACGGGCCCCTGGTTTGGCGTAGTTGGCTCTTGGTCGCATAGTGCCAGCGGCCTCAAGTTTAGTCCGCGAAGGATCCACTAAGTCAATCAAGTGCAGCAGCCTGCTCTAAAATGTCAAAAAGTAGCTAGGCCAAAGATTGGCTGGCAGTAGTGGGACCCCAGACTGACTGGAGTGCTTCGCTCGTTCTCGGAAGTCTGGCACCTAAGATGAGTTGAAGAAAAATGATAGAACAGTATAGAACACACGTTTACTTGCATTCAACTGTGTCTCTGACAAGACCACCTGGACTAGCCCGAACTTTTGTCGATAGCAACTCTTGCAAGAGGGTTAATTACTATCAACCCGGCTACAAGCGACTACAACAACGACGTCGATGACAACATCACCATCACCACCATCACCACCATCACCACTATCACCCCCATCACCGCCATCACCGCCATCACCGCTATAATGTAGACTTTGCGTCGTGCGGTGTAGATTGTGGCACACCATGGCGCAGCCATCCCCTTGTCTTAACAATAGGGCTGCTAGGGCAAGGACTCTCGGTTGACCAATCACCATATTGTACTGCACCTGACATTCAGCTTGGATTGCCAAAATGAAGGCTCCAGCACATTCGCTTCAGCCAAAAGATGCCAAAAGATGCCAAAAGATGCCAAAAGATGCCAAAAGGCACAGACAGCCACCAAGACATTCAAGCGAAAAGCATAGCAGCATATGCAGCATATGTCAATTTCCCAAGTCAAACTGCTTCCAGTATCTTCCAGTCAGACACATGGAATCACATGGATCAAGGTGGGGAAAGTACACATAGCATGGATGCGCCACGCCTTGTACCAAGCTGGATCTGGTCGCTGGTCAGACTTCCAGCCTTTGGGGCGACCCAAACTGCATGCCTTCTGAAGAGCGCTCCCACAACAGATGTGTCATGTGTCAATTTGACCCGCAAGGTTTTGTAGAATTTGTCAAATAATGACAAATAATGTAGATATTAGTAATTTTTTGTCTAATTAGTGGGGATCCTGCGTCTGCAGCCAAAGTACGATTCAATGCACCTGGACTCTTTGATGCTGTAAACTTGGAGGACCTGAAACGAGAAATACATGCAATGCAATTGCAATGCCAAGTCCAGCTTGGAATGTGCAGAATGCCAAGTGCCAGAGCCACTCGCCATCACGACTGAGGCTCGATCCAAGGACCGTCATATATGCCCGTCGACAAAAAAGAACTCGTTTCACTCCTGCACTGAGTCTACAAGTGCGGCACAGCGACACTCGAAACTTCAACTCTGCGTCAGAAAGGAATAAAACTTCAGCGAAATCCAACATTCAGATAATAATTCATGACAATACACGTATAATACGATACAATGCATACCAGTACTAGACTATGAAAGGACTATGATATACTTTGACTTAGAGATGTCTAAAGTACTTTCCAAGATTTTCCAAGCACCCTACAAAGATCTTCATGAGTGAGGCATGTGAGGCTTCCTTTCAAAGGTGGTGCACCGTTCGGGGATGGTTGCTCCTTCCAAGCTTCTTTGGCGACTTCGGGCTTGAAGGTTCCTACAGCCAGACTTGAAGCATCTTGAAGCCCCAGTCGACCCACGGTTTTGGAAACTGGATCCCTTGCCTCCTCCACATTCTCGGCCAGCTTTTGACCTAACCTGAGCAAGGTGAACTACATGAAGATACATATAAAATCATATAGAATCATATAGAATCATATAGAATCATATAGAATCATATAGAATCATATAGAATCATATAGAATCATAGAATCATATAAAATCATATAAAAACTCAAAAAGCCCGTAGGCCATACAGTAGGCCATCAACTGACTCAAGTTGAAGCTGGGATACTTCTCCTGGATGGCTCGCGCTAGATCGCCTGGAGCCTGGCCTCACCATGGAGATGGCCCTTGCTGTTGAGAGGTGCTCTAGCTTTGAAATTCTTGGGATATCTTTGGAGAATTGACCCTTGCTGTTGTCATTTCCATTCATTTCCCATGTTTCCACTGTAATTCAGTGTATTTATATGTGGTTGTTGATCAAAATTCCTTTATCCCGGAACGGCCATTCTTCGCGAATAAAAATTTTACTTTCGCGAAACTTTCGCAAACTCCATGTTTATCTTTCGCGGGGCCCATGTTGGCCAACAACACCTCTTATGAAGATTCGTTCACCACCTGCCAAATTACGCCAGAGAATCACGGATCACTTCTTGGTAGCCTTTTAAACATGCAGCTAGCATCACGGAATCCCTTCTCAGGACAGCTTTTTTTGCAAAGTTTACTGGCCCACCCCCTTCAACATGCACTTTGACTTTCGCCCGCTCTTTCGCATAACTTTCGCGGAACTTTCGCGAAATTATCCCTATTCACAGACCCCGGCCATCAGCAGGGGGGTGCACTGAAGGAAAAGCGAAGACCAGGGGCCTTGGTGTTTGGCTCTCGCAAAGCCTCACTTTTGGAAACTTGGCTACTGCTACTCGCATTCTCTGGTGCCCTTCTCCTGCCGGACCCCGGGCGGCAACGGGTTGGCAGCCCTTTACATATAATGATTATAATACCCAACTTTCGCGAAACTTTCGCCAAATAAAATTTTACTTTCGCGAACTCGAAAAAAAACTTTCGCGAGGATTTCCAACATAACATGCACGGCTTTCGCAATTAAAACTCCTTACAAGGACCTTTAGATCGATCACCATGTATTTATGTGTATTTCATTGTAATCTTTCGCCGAATTGATGCAATAGCAACATGTGTGCCTGATCATGTCCAAACCATCCAAACAAGATTGAACAGCTAGGGGTGCAAGCCACTCCCCGCAGCAGTGGCTGCCTGCAGAAACACAGCGAGAACTGATAGACTGGCAGATCACATTCCAATGGACTCTGCGAATGGTCTGGATGCCAATAGATTGCTGATTAACAGAACATACATATACAATCATATACAATCATAATCAATCATGACATACATTAACATCCCATGTGATCCCCATCCCCAACGAAGGGCCATTGAATGAGCGACCAGCCTGCTTGAGCCGCATGACCTCCTCAGCTTTCGCGCGCATGGCCATCTCCACCCGCAGCTGACCCACAGTCCTGCCGTCCACAGATCCATGTCAAAAACAGGTCAAACAACATGCAAAAACTCCAGGGTTCTGCTGGCAAATCTTGCAGGCAAGAAGCTTTGTAAGTCGATTGCAGGAGTTTTCCTGCTTGAAACCTCACTCTTCAAATTCTATTGCACTGACTCCAAATTATCGAAACACGGAATACAGTAGCGAGCCAAAAAGAACAGGACAATCCTTCTCCAATGGTCTGGAGTCTAGTCTCCATTTTTTGTCTCACTTCCGCCCGCTGCTTCGTACAAGACCGTAGCTCCCCGACGTGACGTTTTCGATTTGGACTTCTTCCTAACCACCTCATTAATCAGCTATAGAAATCTCTGGCACTGAACAAGACTGCAAAATTTAGCGACTGCATCTGCATCAAATCAAATTACCCTCTGGTAATTTAACATAGCTATTGAAAATGGCCATTTATAGTGAGTTGTCCCATTACAAAATGGTGATTTTCCATAGTTACGTTAAATTACCAGAGGGTATCCGATGTCAAAAAAAATGGCGTTGAAAGTTGCGATGTTCGTGCTGACGTTGCCTCTGAAGCTCAGGATGGCACTCGTGGAGTCTCATCAAAAATATCGTCATCATCAAACTGCAACACCCCAGAAGCAAAAACAGAACATGCCTAGCCAATAGGTACGTCAAGAAATTATATCCGCCGACCCCGGCCTTCGCCAAGGCCGGGGCGGCGCCTGGGACCACCGCAGGTGTGGAACTTTTCTCCGCGGCAGCTTCCACCAAGGCCTCTGGCCGTCAGCCTTTGCTTCCACCAAGCTCCTGGCCGTCAGCCTTTGCTGCTCCAGGGTTGCAGCCTGCCCTTTGCCTGCACATCCCTCGCGGCAGCTTCCACCAAGCTCCTGGCCGTCAGCGCTCCAGCATTGCAGCCTGCCCTTTGCCTGCGCATAGCCCTCTCTTGTTAGGGCATTCGAGCCTGCCGTTTGCCAGCCTTCAAGCCCTTAAAACCCCTAAAACGCTCCGCGGCAGCTTCCACCAAGCCCTCTGAACCCCTAAAATGCCTAAAACCCTCCTTTGCCTGCACATAGCCCTCTCTCGTTAGGACATTCGAGCGTGCCGTTTGCCAGCCTTCAAACCCTTAAAACCCCTAAAACCTTCCGCGGCAGCTTCCACCAAGGCCTCTGGCCGTCAGCCTTTGCTGCTCCAGGGTTTCAAACCCTTAAAACCCCTAAAACCCTCCGCGGCAGCTTCCACCAAGGCCTCTGGCCGTCAGCCTTTGCTTCCACCAAGCTCCTGGCCGTCAGCGTTCCAGCATTGCAGCCTGCCCTTTGCCTGCACATAGCCCTCTCTTGTTAGGGCATTCGAGCCTGCCGTTTGCCAGCCTTCAAACCCTTAAAACCCCTAAAACCCTCCGCGGCAGCGTCCACCAAGCCCTCTGGCCGTCAGCCTTTGCTGCTCCAGGGTTGCAGCCTGCCCTTTGCCTGCGCATCCCTCGCGGCAGCTTCCACCAAGCCCTCTGGCCGTCCATCCCTCGCGGCAGCTTCCACCAAGCTCCTGGCCGTCAGCGTTCCAACATTGCAGCCTGCCCTTTGCCTGCACATAGCCCTCTCTTGTTAGGGCATTCGAGCCTGCCGTTTGCCAGCCTTCAAACCCTTAAAACCCCTAAAACGCTCCGCGGCAGCTTCCACCAAGCCCTCTGAATCCCTAAAATGCCTAAAACCCTCCTTTGCCTGCACATAGCCCTCTCTCGTTAGGACATTCGAGCCTGCCGCTTGCCAGACTTCAAACCCTTAAAACCCCTAAAACCCTCCGCGGCAGCTTCCACCAAGGCCTCTGGCCGTCAGCCTTTGCTGCTCCAGGGTTGCAGCCTGCCCTTTGCCTGCACATAGCCCTCTCTTGTTAGGGCATTCGAGCCTGCCGTTTGCCAGCCTTCAAACCCTTAAAACCCCTATAAAACCCTCCGCGGCAGCTTCCACCAAGGCCTCTGGCCGTCAGCCTTTGCTTCCACCAAGCTCCTGGCCGTCAGCGCTCCAGCATTGCAGCCTGCCCTTTACCTGCACATAGCCCTCTCTTGTTACGGCATTCGAGCCTGCCGTTTGCCAGCCTTCAAACCCTTAAAACCCCTAAAACGCTCCGCGGCAAAAGCTCCGCGGCAGCTTCCACCAAGGCCTCTGGCCGTCAGCCTTTGCTTCCACCAAGCTCCTGGCTGTCAGCGCTCCAGCATTGCAGCCTGCCCTTTACCTGCACATAGCCCTCTCTTGTTAGGGCATTCGAGCCTGCCGTTTGCCAGCCTTCAAACCCTTAAAACCCCTAAAACGCTCCGCGGCAACTTCCACCAAGCCCTCTGGCCGTCAGCCTTTGCTGCTCCAGGGTTGCAGCCTGCCCTTTGCCTGCGCATCCCACCAAGGCCTCTGGCCGTCAGCCTTTGCTGCTCCAGGGTTGCAGCCTGCCTGCACATAGCCCTCTCTTGTTAGGGCATTCGAGCCTGCCGTTTGCCAGCCTTCAAACCCTTAAAACCCTTAAAACGCTCCGCGGCAGCTTCCACCAAGCCCTCTGAACCCCTAAAATGCCTAAAACCCTCCTTTGCCTGCACATAGCCCTCTCTCGTTAGGACATTCGAGCATGCCGTTTGCCAGCCTTCAAACCCTTAAAACCCCTAAAACCCTCCGCGGCAGCTTCCACCAAAAGGCCTCTGGCCGTCAGCCTTTGCTTCCACCAAGCTCCTGGCCGTCAGCGCTCCAGCATTGCAGCCTGCCCTTTACCTGCACATAGCCCTCTCTTGTTAGGGCATTCGAGCCTGCCGTTTCCCAGCCTTCAAACCCTTAAAACCCCTAAAACGCTCCGCGGCAGCTTCCACCAAGGCCTCTGGCCGTCAGCCTTTGCTTCCACCAAGCTCCTGGCTGTCAGCGCTCCAGCATTGCAGCCTGCCCTTTACCTGCACATAGCCCTCTCTTGTTAGGGCATTCGAGCCTGCCGTTTGCCAGCCTTCAAACCCTTAAAACCCCTAAAACGCTCCGCGGCAGCTTCCACCAAGCCCTCTGGCCGTCAGCCTTTGCTGCTCCAGGGTTGCAGCCTGCCCTTTGCCTGCACATATCCCTCTCTCGTTAGGGCATTCGAGCCTGCCGTTTGCCAGCCTTCAAACCCTTAAAACCCCTAAAACCCTCCGCGGCAGCTTCCACCAAGGCCTCTGGCCGTCAGCCTTTGCTGCTCCAGAGTTGCAGCCTGCCCTTTGCCTGCACATAGCCCTCTCTTGTTAGGGCATTCGAGCCTGCCGTTTGCCAGCCTTCAAACCCTTAAAACCCCTAAAACACTCCGCGGCAGCTTCCACCAAGGCCTCTGGCCGTCAGCCTTTGCTTCCACCAAGCTCCTGGCCGTCAGCGCTCCAGCATTGCAGCCTGCCCTTTACCTGCACATAGCCCTCTCTTGTTAGGGCATTCGAGCCTGCCGGTTGCCAGCCTTCAAACCCTTAAAACCCCTAAAACGCTCCGCGGCAGCTTCCACCAAGGCCTCTGGCCGTCAGCCTTTGCTTCCACCAAGCTCCTGGCTGTCAGCGCTCCAGCATTGCAGCCTGCCCTTTACCTGCACATAGCCCTCTCTTGTTAGGGCATTCGAGCCTGCCGTTTGCCAGCCTTCAAACCCTTAAAACCCCTAAAACGCTCCGCGGCAGCTTCCACCAAGCCCTCTGAATCCCTAAAATGCCTAAAACCCTCCTTTGCCTGCACATAGCCCTCTCTCGTTAGGACATTCGAGCCTGCCGTTTGCCAGACTTCAAACCCTTAAAACCCCTAAAACCCTCCGCGGCAGCTTCCACCAAGGCCTCTGGCCGTCAGCCTTTGCTGCTCCAGGGTTGCAGCCTGCCCTTTGCCTGCACATAGCCCTCTCTTGTTAGGGCATTCGAGCCTGCCGTTTGCCAGCCTTCAAACCCTTAAAACCCCTAAAACGCTCCGCGGCAGCTTCCACCAAGCCCTCTGAACCCCTAAAATGCCTAAAACCCTCCTTTGCCTGCACATAGCCCTCTCTCGTTAGGACATTCGAGCCTGCCGTTTGCCAGCCTTCAAACCCTTAAAACCCCTAAAACCCTCCGCGGCTCGGATATATATATATATATAAAATGCAGCACAGGCTGACCAACTTTCGTTGTTGAATTGAAATGCAGCACATAGCAGAAACGTTCAATTGTTCAGGTTTCTTTTCACATCCTTTGCTGCCTCTTCACTAATTGAAACATAATCCCAACGACAAAACATTGCCCAAATGGAAGTAACACTTCGAACCGATACCATTGCGGCCAGAAATTGCTACAGTGAAGGTTGGTTTAGCATCAGAACGTAGTGCCAGGATGCGCAACCCACCCGTCAAAGACCTGTTCTGGAAAAATCCTAGAAGCTCCTCCCAAATGCGCAGGTAGACAAACTGGACTCAACTCGAGCTCCCACCTGTCTGTTTCGTGTAGGTCTTGAAAGTCTTTACTTCTCCTGTGGTTTTATTTACTGATCCTGCCCTGCCACCCCCACAAAGGGGGGGTCGGCGGCACAGGGCGCTAGCCCATTCTATTAGCTTCCGTCAAAATCCTTTATATACTGAGTATAGTTGCTACGAGTATTATGGTTAATTATCGCTTTTGGGAGGGCTCTATCGCTTTCCAGGGTTTTGTGGAAATCAGCATATTCGAGATCCAACATGAAGCCAAAATCCAGTCCTAAACAGGCCCGGAAATGGACCGAGCAGTTTCAGGTGCTTCGGCAACACTTCATGTTCCTTTCGTGTTGCATTCATTTGCATGCATGTTCCTTCATTTTCCTTTCATTTGCATGCATCTTCCTTCATTGTGCATTCATGTCCTATATGTTCTTTCATTTTCCTTTCATGTTCCTTTCATTGGATTTCATTGGTATTAATTTCCATTCAGTTTCCTTTCATATTCCTTTCATTTTCATTCCAATGTGCATTCGTGTCCTCTCATCTTCCTTTCATTTGCACGCATGTTCCTTTCATTTTGCATTCATGTCCTTTCATTTCCTTTCTATATAAAGTTATGGAAATGGCTCTATATGGCTTGGCCAGGGAACCGAGTGCAACAAATGGTTATCGCTAAGGTTATCGCTAAATAACCCCTCCAACATATGACATTGTTCGAAGGAAATTTTCCACAAAACGACACAGAGAGAGAGAGAGAGAAAGAAAGAAAGAAAGAAAGAAAGAAAGAAGAGAGCGAGCGAGTTGGATGCCAAATGCTATGGTAACTGCAGGAAACAGGGAACCACAGGTTGAATTTCCCTCATCGGTTTTGCCCGCTCTGTGAATGTGCACAACAGGAATTGCTTGGTTTACGCCAAGTTTAATGGACTGTCGTGTATGGTCCCGGGTTATCGCCTTTGGGGGGCCCTATCGCTTTACAGTGTTTCGTGCACATCTCTGACCAAAAAAAAAACGCAATAATCAGCAATACTAAACTAGTCTTCAACCATTTTGACCATGGCTCATATCATCTACATAGTGGAAGTCAATCAACATTGAACCAAGCCACGGCATCTACTGTTGTACTCTAGAGATATGCAGGATTCTAGTCAGAGTGTGTACTGCGTTCCGACTTCTAAACCCGAGCCCGCAGGAGTGACACCTTGCAGTGGGCCCGCAGAGCGGAGATTTCCTGCAAATCAGGCCCCAGGCTCTGCGACTGTGCAGCTTCTCTCAAGATGCAGTGCTTTCCATCAAGAAACATTTCGACAACACATGGAAAGGCAGAAGCATGCACAAGCATAAGAAACTTCTGGTTGCTTTTTACATCTTTTTACCACATTCAGGTCTGAAATAATCTGAATCTAGATGTGATGCAAGTGCTGGGATTCCAAGCGAACTCAGTTTGTCGTGCGGTATTTGAATAGAGGCCACCAAGCAATGCACCATGGCGATCTCAGCATCAAGTCATCAAGGAGTTGCCGGTTCAAACTTGCACAAATGGTGCGACCGCTGTGTCTGTGTCTTGCAGGTTTCCCGTCTTCACACGCTAAAGGCTCTATAGGCTCTGCTCGTTTCCTTGTCCGTTTTCCTGTTCATTTTGTTGCTGCAAGCTTCCAATGATCAACTATCCAGCACATTAAGATTCAAACAAAATCAAGCAACTCATAGCAACTCCAACCCTCTCACAGCCCGCATCTGGAGAACAGCAGTAAGCCATGAATTTTGGCTGAAAATAATGAAGTAGCATGAAGTTGCCTTGTACAATACACGCTGCTAAGAGTCACACCACCACCTTCCATCATGGAAAGTGTCACCTCCTCAAAGCAGCCTGCGGCTTTCACGCTTTCATACGCTTTCACAACTGACCAGCGACAAGCGACAAAAAGCATTTGGGCCTGCAGTTGAAGAGTAGCATGCACCAAAAGCAGGGCTGCTCCAAAGTGGTACAAAGTAAGATTAGACTGGACTACTCAACACATCTCAACACTGTCTATCTATTCTCAGGTTGCAAATTGTACACACTATTTCATGTTCAAATCATTTCCCCTAGCTGCCCTAGCTCCATAAAAATGTGCAAACCATCTGCATCTTAAAAGGTCTTAACTTAACGTATTATCCGTCCTTTCAGAGTTGAGCCAGCCACAAGCATCGCAGTACGACCGTACGACCATCTACGTCTTTGAAGGCTTGAAATGACAGCCAATACAAGTTTTCGTTGAAAATATAGTAGCAACATGCAGCGATCACTGTTTTCAAGTCCGCAGAAATTGATTGTTGTTTGCATCCATGAATTTGTCGCAGGAACTGCGGCTAGCCACGTCCATAAACATGGAGAGCTTCTCCGGGATTGGACGTTTTCCAACATAGATTGTGTGCGTCTTGGAGAAAGCAAAGCATTGAGAGTGGAAACATGTGGAAACGTTGATGTTTGAGACTGCGATGCATGGCAATGCATGGCTCCTTGAAGAATGCTTCTCGTTGGACGGTTTTGCAATTCACTAGACTTACGCTGCACATCGCTGCACATACCTTGAAAAGGGCGGCCGATCCCCTTTGAATCGCCACGTATCGTGGCAAATCCGGGTCAGCTCGCCTCGCCTTGGCAGAATCAAGAACACTTTAGGTGGCACCGGAAATTGCCCTGGTTTCACGGAGTTCATTCCCGGTATGCCATAAAATGCCATAAATTTTGAATTATAATGAATTATATAATATGAATTAATATGAATTAATTATAATTAATTACAATGGCTTGATATGGCTTGCGTTGCTGTGTCGTCGACTTCTTGGCCATTGGCCATTGTCTGCTACCTGTGCGGTTCTGTTGCAGTTGCTCTATGTTTGCAACACTGTTGCTAGGCTTCTAGGACTAGGATCTTCCAGGTTCCAGGATGGCGTGTGTTTCTGCTCTAGCAGGGCAGATGTTTCCCTGGTACATTTTGCTTCATGATAGTTCTACAGTATTGTGGATGTGTTTCTGCTCCCCCTGCTACAGTACCTACTACTTTCTCTCGTTCCAGGTGACTACTGCATGGGGTGACTCGAAGCCTGACAAGTCATATCAGAGTTTCCACTCGAAGTCTCTCACTCGGGTTCTTCTCATGAAAAGTCTTAATTTTTCAGAAATCAATGCAAGACATGGCAAGACTGCATGCTGGAAATGTCTCGGGTCTCAGTGTGCAGACAGTATTTCGCTTGCCCCAAGCGCAGCATCACCTTCTCACCTGGTTTGCTGAGCAGGATGCAAAACATCACACTAGATATCTATGAGCAGCATCGGGCACCGCAACTTTGCAGCACTGCAGTTGGTAAATGCCAAATGCTCAAACAAACACATCTTCCAGATTCTGAAGCTGCAGAGCTAGAGTCTAGATTGTTTCTTCATGTTTTTTCAGGCAGTTTCAATCTGTACTCATACTCAGAAAGGGATTTGCAGCAGCTATTTCACAGTCTCCAGCCTCCAGGTCTTTGGGCTGCGAAGGGTGCCGCTTGGCGACTGGAATCCGCAGGCATGGGCCTTGAAAGCTTCAGCTTGTGAAGCACCCCCTACACAGGAAAGCAGACAAGCCATGACTCAAAATCTTCCTTCCAAAAGAGCTTGAATATGTACTCTAAGATACTCCTGTAACATACTCTAAGATGATCAGAAAAATCATCTAATTTCTCTACGCTCTACAAGCATCCGGCAAGACAGCTACCAACACTATAGTAAAGGTCAACAAACTATAACAAACTACCTCATCTTGTTTCTTCGCAACATTTCCAGAATAAGCTGGCCCTAGGCCCTAGGTGGCCAACCACACTGCCGCTCGCCATTGAACTCCGCCTGGCCTCGCCACAAAACTGCTTCGGCATATCTGGATGTTTCCGCCCAAAAAAGACTTGTCAAGTGAATCCAAAATATTCAAACATATTCAAACGCCCCAATCATCGATTTTAGTTGGGAAACTAAAGGAAAGCCATGGATTTTGGGTGGCCAACGTCTGGTTTGTCGCGAATTGCAGGCATCATGTGATTCAAAACGTCCCGACCTCGCAGCTGGCAATACAGGACTTGGTATCTCGACCATCTTTGCTTCCTGAAGCCTGCGGCCATCTGTGGCCATCTGCGGCCATCTGTAGCCAATTGGGATTGTTTGGGTGAAAATGTCGAGATATGAAACACGTGGCACATGTTCATAGGTCTGCAAGAATACAAACAATCAAATTCAACAGAATGACTCAGAATGACCAAAAAGCCGCAAGGCAAGGAGGAAGCGGTTCGTCCACCTCTCCGCTGCCATTGAAAACGCATCAGGCTTCGTCTCAGCACCTGCCATCTACGGATTCAGAACTCTGACGTCTCAAACAGGAC
Organism: Cladocopium goreaui; assembly: GCA_947184155.2. Lineage (NCBI taxonomy): Eukaryota > Dinophyceae > Suessiales > Symbiodiniaceae > Cladocopium > Cladocopium goreaui. Next base: position 125,754 of record CAMXCT020000244.1, on the reverse strand, counting down.
CTGCATTGCATGTATAGCATTGTATAGCATTGTAGGCCTACAATTACCCATAGCATCCCATAGCATCCTACAGTCTATCAATGTTCACTGTATTTTACTCATATTTTGCTGATTTTTACTGTATCATTATATTCAAATTATTCAATTCATACCCTACCAGCCTTTCCATTCCTTTCCGCACCTGGCACCGAGTTCCTACGTGGTGGTGGAGGTGGAGGAGGCGTCGCATCGCCTACACGGCAGTGTATGGCTTTACAAATGGCTCAAAAATTCATTTCCACCGCGTAAGTGTGTGTAAATGATAAAGCTACACATTTCGTGGCTCTCTATGCTCTCTTTTAAACTTGAAAGGTTGGGGGTCACCTCAAGGCAAATTGACCAAGTCGCTCATAATTACATAGGATCATGGGACACATAGCTCACTTCTACTTCCTGGTCAATTTGTGAACATCGCCTTCACGCATACCATTCGTGGCCGCTTTGGGCAACACATCCAATGGCCGCGTGGATGCAGGAGAAGTGGTCCTTGGACATCCCGAGCACAGAACCATCAGTGATACAAAGCCTCGCAAAGCTCTGCATGTTAGGCAGTCGAGTCTGACCAACACGCGTCAAGGGCCTTTTGTGATATCCGAATGATATCCATGTCATGTCCCATCAAACCTGGCTTCCCTGCTCAGGACGATCGCGAATGACCTCAATGTGGGAAATGGCTTGAAGAACCTATCAACAGCTGCCAGCTGCCCGAGCAGCCCTTTAAGAACCCAGCTGCTGATTGGTAAGTCAATGCCGCCTCAGCAGTCCGCGTAAATGTCGTTGTTGATGCACATTTGCATGTGTGGTTCAAAAATTCACACCCGAGCTGCTGGATGTTGAACTATCAAGCAGCAAAAAAAACTGAGAAGCAGGCAGAAAGTGGTGCCGTCCTCATGGTGAAAATGTCTCCACCTGACATAGGAGTGTTATTCTCGGGCTTAGCAACACAAAGTTGGGTCATTTCCGAAAATATAGAGACAGCAGAAAAGCATTGACTTTTGAAAAAATCAATAAGATGATTGAACTGAGACATATAAAAACCTTTACGATTCGCCAAAGGTCAATGAATTTCAAGAATATGTCGAATCAGGAACCAGAACATCAAACTTACACCAAACAAAAACAAAAACAGGGCGGAGAGCAAGACAACATGACATGAGGCAGCACAGTACAAAATTCACTGGGTCCACGCTGAGGGTTTGCTGCGTCCAGGCCTTTTGCAGTTGTTTTCTTCAACGCCTGGTGCACAACAGAAGCACAGAGCATCTCTGTGAAGCAACTTCCGAGACGGCCAGAATTTCCATACGAGTACCATTTGCTGTGCTGTTGTGCTGTTTGTCATGATTTCCGTGTGATTTCTCAACTTCCACCAGTGGGGGTCGCCTGCCCGTGCCATGCAAAAAAGCTATGCTGCAACCACGCTTTGGCCTTGCGTCGCGTCAAGAGATGCCAGAGGTCAGGAGATATATCGGACTCTTTGATACTCTTTGGGTATCCAATATCGCCTGTTTCCATCGACAACACATCACACTTTACATAGCTTACACACCGTATGTATGTATATATACTAGTATATCTTATATTATTGGTTTGTATACCTAGCCTACACAGTGTGTTTTGGGCCAACTTAAGCCAGCACCGTCTGGAAATCAAAAGCAATCGACATATTCTTGCATGAGTAGATGCACATATGTGTTCCATTTTTTTCGCGAAATAAAGCAACCACAAGCAGCCCGGGGATTGCTTGGTTTCTGAGGTAAAAATGAAGCGCTATCCACTCAGCACGGGCACACGACAGGGTTGGCCATGTTTTGATGTGGACCGAGCAAGCAAAAGACTACACGGAAGGTTGGTCAAGTTTCCAGCATGTTCCAGACCGTGAGTAGCCTGTTGGACACAAGGCAGTCACGTTAAGGTGTCTCAAACTGGCTGGAGGCAGGGAGCATGCACCCACCCAGAAGCTTTCAGGGCTAATGATTGAGTAAAATAAAAGACGCAAGATCGGGCCTGATGACTGATGACTAAAGCCCATGCGAAATTCCAGTCAGCTCAACGCAGCTTTGTGAAATCCTGTACCCTCACAAAACCTCGTATATGAATGTATATGATGTATATGATATAATATCTATTTGAGCTTGGAAGCTAGGAACCTCTGAGCTTTGTAACTTCGGAACTCTGTCCAGTACCTCAGAACTTTAGAACTGTCTGTAACCCACCACAACATCTGCAGGAACTGTATGGAATCCCCTGAACCGTCCAGAACAACGGCGACCAGCCAAATAGCTCATTCTTAGCAGCTCTGCTCAACAAAAACTGGTACAGTAAGGGCAATAGGTTTCAGATTTGTTCAACCTGCGCCCAGCAGCTCCGCTTTACTGTTTTGCTCTTCCTTGTGCAGAGCTAAAGTCTCGAGATGCAGCTCTCAGCACAGAATCTGACAGGTCACAAGCTTCTCTGTCTAGGGGTGTCTGGATGACTGCTCAACGTAGGGTGCAACAATCTCGCGAGAAATCCTTTGGCAAGCCAGGACTTGAGGTGAACGACTCACACATAATTTCAACGCTGGGGGTCACAACAGTTGCTTGACTAAGCATGATCATTTTCGCAACCTCCCCAGCTTTGGATCTCAAGTTCATTCTGCTGACCCTGAGTACGCCAGCGTCAAAGACGACACCCTGATCTGCTCTACACTGCTTGTGCCTTCAAACACTGGTGCTTTTGAACTTCACTACTTCCCCAGGCAAAGTGACTTGTACGAGCCAACAAAACCACAGCTCTGAGGGGAAGTGGGCTGTACAGCTATACAGACCGCTACTGCACCAAGGAAATGTCAATGCAAATCATCCCTTTGGGAAGACTGAAGCCATCAGCGTTGAAGTTTGTCCATCCGACAAAGCCTGTCACTGTAGCTAATGCCTTAGCTGCAACATGAAGTCGAGATACTGCACAGGTATCTGTCAGAAAAAGGAAGAAGTCAAGATACTGCAACATCTCAAAATATGGAGGAACCTCTGTTTAAAATAGTTTACATTCCAGATGGCACAGGTTCTTTGTCCAGTTCCCTGAGTAGGCTTGAGGCAAAAACAACTATAGCAAAAGCTGCGGTACTCAAAGTCTTGAATGCAGCTGCGGACTCAAGGAGTCCCTTTCGGGGCCGCTTTATCTGCCTGCACCAGGTGACTGCAAGCAGCATTGCAAGAGAAGCTCCATCAAACTGCAAGGCGAAACACTTGGATTTAAGTCTGTGAATAATGTGATAATAATGTGAACAAGGGGCGGCCGGGCGTGACAATTTTCCAGGGAGGATTACAGGGAAGATGCCTGTGGCATACAGTGGCATACAGCATACACATCGTTTCACCATAAACATAACAAGCTGTGGAAACAGTAGCAGCAGCAAATTCACCGGTTCCAGCGTAAACATAGGGAACAAGCAATCTTGACCGACAGATCTTCACAAAAAGCAAATGCACATAAACACATAATGTGTGCATCACTTTTTTGCATCACCATATTGCATCAATATGAGACAATCCAAAGATACCAGCACTTGACAGTGACATTGGCAGTGTTGATCATGGTTTGGCGCAAGTGGAATGCGCCTGTCCGCGCAGCCTCCTCCACCTGAGCTTTCAGTCTGCAAGCGGAGGCAGTGTGGCCCTGTGGAGTGCTTTTGCTGTGTCTCATATAGAGCCTGTACTCAAAGTATAATGTCAAAGTATATGGTGTAGTTAGCCAACATAAAGACCAAAATGAGCATGTTTCTTCCCAGTGGAATAGCCAGTTCAAGGTGCTTGCTCATGATCTTCACGTGAAGCTGTGTAGCTTTCAAAACGCCCACAGTCAGAAAGACCACTCCAAGCCTCAGGGGAGCACCCGAAACGGAAAAAGTCACAGCCAGAAACTGTGACGTGTTCTCTTGCTACAACAAACATCAAAGCCTCCTTTTCCTGATGCCTTCCACCAAACTTCATAACCATGAGGTCTGAAGTTTCTTGTCGTCGTCTGCTGGAAAAAGGGCAACCAAATCACCAGCTTCCTGTTTTACCCACAGTGCTACTTGGAAGCCATTTGAAGATGTAGAGGATGATTCCATGAGGAGTATTCGGCATCCAGCTGCCCGAATGCCACATCTTTGAGGCTGGATAGCCTCACAAATATCGATTCAGGAGACCATGCAGTGTCATTAAATTAATGTATATTAATGTATATTATATTGATGTACTACTGACTTTGTTTGGAGATAGGAGAACGGGTGTTGCAACATTGTAAAAGGTCCAACAAGCACTGAAGAAGATTCTGAAGAAAATACGTATTGAAAATACTGCGATGTTACAACATTGGAGTGTTCGTGGACCGATGGAGCGGCCTGCTTCGCCAATGTAGATCAGCACAACGGCCAAGGGCATACCGAGATTCATAGGAACAGCTGCGCCGAGATAGTAAGCAGCATCCCACCTCGAGAAAAGATGTTTCTGTTTCATCCAGTTGCAGATTCTTCAAGCCTCCAGCTCAGCAACAGTTAAGCATAGTATCAACTATCAACCATGATCATCCCCATTACTATTAGCCATGGTCCCCATTATTATCAACTATCAAAAAATAATATCAACTCTTAACCATTACTATCCCATTTTCATTTTTTCCCCACCTGCCAGGTGAGGGTTGTTAGATTTTATGTCAGTTGCCTGGTCCTCCTCGTCCTCCTCCTTCTCCTCCTCCTCCTCTCGTTGTCCTCCTCGTCCTCCTGCTCAACTGCGACTCGCGATCCACAGTGTTCTCTGTCGGACCTCCACCACGACCATCCACGCCCAGTGTTCCCTGCCGGACCTCAACCACGACCATCCACGCCCACTGTTCCCTGCCGGACCTCAACCACGACCATCCACGCCCAGTGTTCCCTGCCGGACCTCAACCGCGACCATCCACGCCCAGTGTTCCCTGCCGGACCTCAACCGCGAGTATCCATGCCAAGTGTTCCCTGCCGGACCTGAACCACGAGCATCCACGCCCAGTGTTCCCTGCCGGACCTCAACCGCGAGGATCCAGGCCAAGTGTTCCCTGCCGGACCTCAACCGCGAGTATCCACGCCAAGTGTTCCCTGCCGGACCTCATGAGATATGCCAGATAGAATGCCAGAAGATATGCCAGATGGAATGTCAGATAGATTGCCAGAAGATATGCCAGATAAAATGCCATGAGATATGCCAGATAGAATGCCAGAAGGTATGCCAGATAAAATGTCAGATAGAATGACACAAGATATGCCAGATAGAATCCCAGAAGATTTGCCAGATAATATGCCAGAAGATATGCCAGATAGAATGCCAGAAGATATGCCAGAACATATCCCACAAGATATGCCAGATAGAATCCCAGAAGATTTGCCAGATAATATGCCAGAAGATATGCCAGAAGATATGCCAGATAGAATGCCAGAAGATATGCCAGAAGATATACCAGAAGATATGCCAGATAGAATGCCAGAAGATATGTCAGAATATATGCCAGAAGATATGCCAGATAGAATGCCAGAAGATATATCAGATAGAATGCCAGAAGATATGCCAGATAGAATGCCAGAAGATTTGCCAGATAGAATGCCAGAAGATATGTCAGATAGAATGCCAGAAGATTTGCCAGTAAGAAAATGTAAAAATGTCACGGTGGGGATCACACGAAGTAAAGTAATTTTATCACATCATCCACAGCCATGCCAGTTCCATCCAGTTCCCATGCGGGGGCCCCCTCGGTGCCTTTGCCAGTGGGTCAGGTCCCCAGTTCGAGCTTTGCATCTCCACCAACCGAACTGGAAAATGTTGGTAACCTGGGATGGCTAAGTTTAAAAAGTACAGGAGCTATACGCATATTTACAACATGTATGACTCAACATTGTGTGTATATATATATACGCATATATATATATATATCATATTATAATCCAGTAAATCATGACAAGCCATGACAAACCATGATCAATTGAGAAACTTGTCAGATTTCGATAGATAAAAATTGCTGTGCTCCAAAATGTCCAACCACCCTTGATGTGATACCGAGGCAATGGCCAACACACTGGTCAACGTCAACTCTAGCGCGTAGAAGAGGTGCTCCACGTTGGTGCCTTTTTTGGGAGGCTTTGGTTGATGGAAAGATATGGAGGCCAAAGGAAACACAGGAAACACCTGCAATATAGAATACATATATAGAATGTACATATATATATATATACTGGTTGATGGTTTTAGCCCCTCTGAAAAATATTACACCTTATTCCACCTTGTTGTGGGACAAGTGGGCAGCGAAGCGACCCCCTTGCCCTGCTGTTTGCGAGCGCTACCGGGTCTTAGCCGGTGTAATCACCTGGAGATCAGCTGCCGAGGATGCTTGTCTCCCCAGCAGCCCAAAAATATGGTCATCATACCGCTGAATGAGATGGCCCGGAAATTTGAGCCTGTAGCATACGACCCAATGGCTGATGGACGCACAGCTGGGTTTCGTCATCTTCTGCGGCACTGCAAGTTTTTGGTATTTCATGTAAGTTTTCCAGAGTAACAAGAAAGCTTTCACTCGTTGCCCCCAAGGATGGCGTGCAGCCATCGGGACTTTCGCAATTGTGTCATACCAGCATTTCTTGTATACCCAGGGCCCTTCATAATTTGTAGTTACCGCAAAATCAAGAAAAAGCTGCACCCCACTGACCATCACCAATTGTGCATCCCCTTCCAGAAAACTTGTACCTACACTGCTCCACCACTCATGAATCTGCCGCACATTTCTCTCACCATAGCGCTTGATCATCTTTTCTGGGAAAGTCCACGCTTCTGGTGCCCGAGGCATCTCCGGGAACACCCCTCGTGGCTGTCGGACCTGAGGCGTTGGCATAGTAGCCCATCTCTGTTCTTCCCTGTGAGCTTTCCGCCCTGACTGAAGCAAAACCATCAAAATGGCGCGATGCAACTTCCGGTTTTGAGTGAGTGCATGCGCCACCCCTCGCCAAGCATCCCAAAAACCTTGCGGTCTTGTTGTGTTGATAATTCCTGCCGCCCGATCAGTTAGACCATTGTGCCAATAAGCCCACTCCTCCAATGGGCTCACCGCTGCAGAAATGCAACCATGTGATACGACCTTGATCAGCTGAACTTGATCTGCCGGCCATTCATCCCACAAGGCTGCAATTTGGCCCCACAAATCTGAATGCGGCTTGTTGCGTTTGACTGGCAGCCCCCGTTGAAGACGTCTGACACCTTTGAGTACAGCTAAGCAGTCTGTCCAGATCCGCACCCTGACGCCACTTTGCTTCGCCCACTTCAAAGCCTCCACCATAGCCGTGAGTTCAGCTCTGAATGGCGTCTGGGCAAGCCCACACACATGGCCACCCATCAAAACGTCGTTGTTCAAACTGCCTAACGAAGCTCTGGTCACGGCCCAAGCTGCAAAACGCAGCTTCGGTTCTGTAGGATTCGCTGCTGTACCATCTACAAAGAGTTCAACCACCTGAGAGGATTGCACCGGTGTAAGGCCTACTGGTGACAGCTTAGCAAAACCCCAATCTTCAAGTAACCAAGCGACATAGACTTCCCATTCTGGCATCAAGATGGCCCACCCATGACAAGAGAGACACAGAGGCAAACTGGGGACCCTGGCAAGTTGGACATCGGACATGTGGACACGACAATCCTGGAAAAAGGGGCACTCCCAAGCACGGTGATAAAAGCCATCTTTTGCATCGCACCATGGACACTGACCACTGACACCTTCCTGGAAGTGCGCACGTCCACTCTGTGTATACAATGTTCCATCCATATGGCAACGTAAATACACCCGGTCCGCATCACCAAAATGAGACAATGCTGATTGAGATTCCAAGATATCAGCAGTGTCAATACCAGTGAAAGTAGAACGGTGGTGGACTGCTGAATGCATGACATGGCCCCAGGAAAGAGCAACTCGGACCCAAAGTTCATCCCAACCAACATTCAGCACACTGAAGGTTCCAAGCCGATCCTGCACCAACCCGTTGCCACCAACAACCCAACCAAGTCTCTGAAGGCGAGCCAAAAGAACCCCTGTGGGACCATTGCCAGGCAATTGCATGTCCTGAGTGGCAAAAAGACCAAGCATGGATTCCATTCGGTCCAAAGGCCCCAGCTCCCTGGCATCCCGAAAAGTCTGCAAGATGCACCATGCCTCTGGATCAGCTTCAAGGTGATTACTGGCCAAGTGCAACACAGGATTTGCCCCTTTCCGAGAGGCACCAATTCCTTGCATAACAGCAGAACGCAAAACTTTCATGTGAGAGGACCCAACATGCACAACCGAAACGCCATGCAACGCCCTGGGCCATGCCATGACTCGAACTGCACGCAACTTGGCACTGTAAGGAGCCAGACTGGTTTTCAAACGTCTAAAAACCTCAGGCATAGCTCTAATCCTAGCCAACAAAACGGAATTCCATGCATGCCGACTGAAGTTTTGGTGAGCCCCCAAATTGCGGGTTGCCAGGGCCACCGTCAGAGGCTGCTGGCGGAAGTCACGCCTAGCTGCAGTATGGGTACTCCAGACCTTGGTCTTCTTCAGGTCAAGTTCCAGATCCAAAACACTTGTGAAATCCAAGACCGACTGCCACACACGCTGGAAAAGGTGCTGATCCTGGAACAAAACCCCCCAGTCATCCACAAAAGCCTGCAGGCACAAGGAAGGCATTGTAGCATGAAGCCACAGGTCAAGGACCCAGTCTATAATGACCATACCAAACACGGACAAAGCACAACCTTCCGGAAGTCCACAATTGGAAGTCACAGGGTCACCAACCGAGGACCGAACCTTGAACCTTCGAGACTGGGCAGAAACAAAGGACACCCATGCCCGCAAAACCCCCTCAGGAAATCCAAGCTTAACCAAGGCACACCACAATGGATACCGAGGAATTGCATTGAAGGCACGGCGCACATCCATGAGCAGTCCATGCAACGGAACACCGGAAAGAAAGGCATCTTCAAGCTGTTGAGCCATGGTGTACCAAATTTGTTTGGCCTGTCTGGCTGGCAAACCTCCTTGAACACTCTCAGGGACAACTTGAGCCAGCACTCGCAACGCTTCCCTAGCCCGGGCTGAGGACCAGGTTCTGTAAACCAGGCTGTACACCGTCACAGGACGGTATTCATCAACTGCCTGAGCGGCACCATGTTTGGCCAAACTGGCCACAAAACCACTGGCAACCTGATCTGGCCATTGGCATCCAGCCTCAACACTGTTGTACAGAGCAACCATTGCAGAGCAAGCACCACCAGGGAGAGAAGCAAGGTCCGGTTGTGAGACCCCATCAGGACCCTTGGCTGATTGAGGACGTTTCTGCCCAACTACCTCACTAAACCATGCAGGAGTCCATTCACGGAAAGACCAATCCAACACTGGCAAGGAACGCTCAAGGAATCCGCAAATTTGGTCCCACTGACCAGGCAGAACATGGGCCATTTTGTTCCATCGAGGCTCCCAAATGTCTCGGAAACGCTGCAGTATGTCACCGTCAGTCATGACAACCCTCTCCTGAGTCAATGAGGCCCCAACTTGGATTCCATCGACATTGGACAGCCACACCTGATCTGCCTCATGCGCAAGCACTTCAACCACCTGACCCTGCACCACCACCGGTCTATCAGGCATGAGCTAGACCGGCCGGACCAAAACGAGGGACACTTCCTCAGACCGCACCTCTTCAACCTCCACTTCAAGACGATCAAGCAACGTATCGACAACGGGGGGCCCACAGTCTTTACAGTCACGGAAAACCAAGTTCAAATCCATCTGACGCCGTGTTTTCCCAAAACGGTACCGTTGTTGTGCCAAGTCCGCTTCATACTTCTTCATGAAAGTGCGAAATCCATCAAACAACCGCTGGGCAAAATCAAGTCCAGGCACAAAGTAAGGAAGTCCACCAGGGAGAGTGGGTTGAAGTCCAGTTTGTCCCCACCAAAGTCCCATTGTACACTTGATCAAAATTTCAGCTCAACGGCTCAGTGAGACGATTCAGTCGGATAAGACTCATTCTTTTTCAGCCTCGCTCTAGCGATGATCATCGGCGTTCTCATCAGCACCTTTTGGTGTGAGCTCCTCGCCATCCAGTGGATTTGGCACAGCTTCGGCGAGGGCGTTGGCCGGATCCAAATTCCCATCCACCTTCGGAGGAGGTGGAAGGGACACTCTCTTCTTTGCCCCCGCATTTGCGTCCTCCTCCCTTTTCCTCAAATCTTCATTGGCATCAATGGAGGGTTTTTGCAAATCCGGTTTGCGCTTTGAGATACGCAGAGTTGCCGGCTTTTCCAACATTGTTGTGCTCAACGTAGGTGGCACTCTGCTGTTGAGAAACAACACTGCCACGTTGAGCAGCTTGAAGCTTGAACCGATGCTGTTCAACACTGGCTTCAATGACCGAGATGTTTTAGGCAAAGAGTATCTCAACAACCTGGGCGGTCGAATCATACACCATCGCAAGATCCCAGTCGCTCTGAAAGGCATGCACCTGTACGTAGTCATTTCAGTTCTAGGAGCTCCTTGGACCACCACGGGGACGCCAACCCAGTCCAAGTTCACTTGCGCACCCCGTCCAACAAACGTGGTGGACTGACTGCTCACTTCTCTGACAGCACATGCGTGCATCTCAAGGCCCGTGTCAACCGCCAGATTTGGGAAGACTCTCACTGTGAGATCTGAGCCAAACCCCAACCCTGCGTCAGCGAGCAGCTGTATTCCTTCGCTTGTGATACTGGCCTGCTCATTGCCAGCGAAGAGTACTCGATCAGCTGCAATGTTTTGGAAACGTTCCATCACGATTTCGATTGCATGACTTTCCGCTGGACAAAACCCAGCTTCGCTGACCAAAGTGAGGAGGCTGGGTGGGAGCTCCAAAGCTGTCGGACCCGTCATAGCCCTGAACACTGGCCATGTGAGAGGGGAGTATGGACCGTACTCCGTACGGCTAAGACTCCGTGAAGGGTTCAGAGTTGCAACTCCTGGCCGCAGGCCCTCGAGAAGCACCTTGGGCAGTGTGACATTTGACAGTCGCACTGCCGCTCTGTCCAGTACCTCACTGAGACCAGTCGTTGTCCCTTGTGAGGAAGTACAGATCTGTTCAGCCTCTGCTCTTTCATCGTTGTATGCATCAGTGACTGGATTTGCGTCCAAAGCTAGGCATGCCGGCCTCATCCCGACATAGCGCAATGCCTGCACCAAGTACAATCGCATCAACTTGTAAATTGATTGTGGCGCCGAGTAGTAATCACTTCTGCGACCTGAAGTCTTCCAAGCTCTGAGGATGTTTCTGACTGATGAATCAGTACTTCTAACCTCACTTTCCAAGTTCACCAAGTCTGGAAACATCGAACCGACCACTGAACTCTGCGCAAAAGCTTTTCTTCCTCTCGCAATCCAAGCACTGTACGCCGGTGCAACCAGAGAAGTCTCTTCGTGTTGCCCTTCTGCCGGCTGTCCCGCAGACAGACTCCAGGCCACCATTGCGCCAGCAGTGCAGCCTGCTGCATCTGGCAAGATTTTTGCCAAGATGCTAAGTGCCTCACGTAACCCACTCATAGGAATGAGGCGCTCCATGTCCAGAGGGTCCATCGGCACTTGGTAGTGATTACCAAGTAGGCTGTTCGGACTCAATCCGCTTGCAAGGATTGCAACGTCTCCAGGCACCACTCCAGCATTTGGAAGGAAACCGGTCTCTGTGAAAAACAAAACGGGTGTGAAATAGTTTTAGGATTTTTTTTTTGAACAGGTTTGGGATTTTTTTTTGGATTTCTTGGCTGGTACCATTTGCCTAGTGTTTGCAACGGTTTGGAACTTGAATTTGTCATTTTGCATGGTATTTGCCACATTTGGGCATGTTCACCATCCATTTTGCATGGGATTTACTACATGTGGGCATGTTAACCTTCCATTTTGTATGGTATTTGCCACATTTTGGCATGTTCACCTTCCATTTTGCATGGGATTTCCTACATGTGGGCATGTTCACCTTCCATTTTGTATGGTATTTGCCACATTTTGGCATGTTCACCTTCCATTTTGCATGGGATGTTCTACATGTGAGCATGTTCACCCAAATATTTACAGATGCGGAAGCTTGGGATTAGATAAAAAGCGGGTGGGGGGGATTGAGGGAGGGCGCTAGCTATCTATCCAGCTAGCTAGCTATCTAGCTATCTAGCTAGCTATCTATCTAGCAAGCTATCTATCTAGCAAGCTATCTATCTATCTAGCTATCTATCTACCTATCTAGCTAGCTATCTTGCTAGCTATCTATCTACCTATCTAGCTATCTAGCTAACTATCTATCTAGCTATCTAGCTATCTAGTTTTCTATCTATCTAGCTATCTATCTATCTAGCCATCCAGCTGTCTATCCAGCTATCTAGCTATCGAGCTAGCTATCTATCTAGCAAGCTAGCTATCTAGCAAGCTATCTATCTATCTATCTAGCTATCTACCTATCTAGCTAGCTATCTTGCTAGCTATCTATCTACCTATCTAGCTAACTATCTATCTAGCTATCTAGCTATCTAGCTTTCTATCTATCGATCTATCTATCTAGCTATCTATCTAGCTACCTCTTTATCTATCTAGCTAGCTATCTATCTAGCTATCTATCTAGCCATCTATCTATCTAGCTATCTATCTAGCCATCTATCTATCGAGGTATCTAGCTATCTATCTCTCCAGCTATCTATCTATCTATCTAGCTGGCTATCTATCGATCTAGCTATCTATCTACCAAGCTATCTATCTATCTATCTATCTATCTATCACATGTAATCCTGTCAGCTTTCCAGAGAAGGTTAGTTCGCAAAAACCAACTAATGTAACTTGGGTTTAAGTTTAAATTAAAAAAAGCGGGAGGGGGGGATTGGGGGGAGGGCGCGGCGCCTCCCCCCAAAGCAGAATGCAAGCACCTCTTCTCACATGTTACGTTGCTAGTTTTCAAGAGAAGGTTGGTCATGTGATACTCAGGGATGCAAATACTGTGCAAAATGCATCTTACATGAAAATCAAGTATTTAAAGCAGGCAAAGCCAAAAAAAAAAAGCAGAGAAGCAAAAAAGCAGAGAAGCAAAGAAACAGGAAACGCACAAAAGCAAAACAGCAGAAAGGCAAAGAAGCAGGAAAAGCAGAGAAGCAGGAGAAGCAGGAAAAGCAGAGAAGCAAAGAAACAGGAAAAACAGAAAAACAAAAAAGCAGAGAAGCAGGAGAAGCAGAAAAGCAAAAAAACAGAAAAGGCGAGAAGCAGGAGAAGCAGAAAAGCAAAAAAGCAGAAAAGCAGAGAAGCAGGAAAAGCAGGAAAAGCAGGAAAAGCAGGAAAAGCAGAGAAGCAGGAATCCAAAAATAATTCCTAAACCTGATCAAAAAAAAATCCTAAAATAATTAGCCCTCCAAACAAAACTGTCACCGGTTCTTCAAACTTGAATGCTGACGCACAGATCACAAAATCCTCACCGTCAGGATAGGTTCCGAATCTGCCCTCATCCGAGAATTCAGCACGGCCGTCGGGAGGAGATAGCATCTGGCCAGGCCCCTCTTTCTCGAGGTAAGGCTCAATGACCGGTTCCTGAGCCAGCAGCAGCCGAATGACGGCTCCCAATTCTTCAAGTCTGCTGTTGTGAAGGGTCACTGGTATGGTCGTGCCCCGTCTCAATCCATCAGCCTCACTCAAAAAAGCTGCAACTGAAGACCCCACAATCCCACCATATTTGGACCGGGCAGGATAGTGTAGGCCCCTGATGTTGTCAGGCAACGACACACAGTGTGCGAGAACCTGAAAGTTGAGCCATATTCTCGACCAGAGGCCAAAATGGTATTGGAGATGAGAAGAGCCTAAGTCGAACTGCTGTACTAGTGCAGACGCCATTGAATTGGTGTCGGACCGCGCCGTTGTTCGAGGGGGGTATGCCGTTGCTGGATCGACAGCGAAATGATTCACATATCCTCCCAGTGACCTTGCCAAGCTGTCCGTAGCCAACGGCATCTGGTAGATGACTCGGTAGCTTGCCAGGTGACGAATCACATTGTGATAAGTAACCCGGATACCAGCCAAACTCTGCTCGACCACGTACGTGGTGTTTCTCACACACACAACAGTGTTTTCCACATTTTGACTGGCAGAGTACTTCACACTAGCACTGATTGGCACATGCAGCTCGATCTGATTGCCCTTACAGATTGCATATCTGGCGTCAACGTTGCAACTCTGGCATTGGTCGAACACCTGGCGGGATATCAACCATTCCAGGAATCCTGTGGCCCCATTGCCATCGTACTCCTCTGCCAATATTGGCAATTCATTGAAACTTTGATCCCATTGCACATCGCTCATTGCGCAAGGGTGGCTAAAATTGGACAGTTAGTCAATGCCACATAAATTCTGTGTCACACATTGAATGCGTCAAACAAACATGAAGTCACACGTCTGAAATTGCCCCATGTTGCACATTAACAACGTGTCATAGACTACAGCCAAAATTCACTTTGTACAGGTTTCATCATGCTGCCAAGACAGATCTTGCTGACGCCAATTCGGCAAATCAAACCAAAACACAACACAACGTCGACGGTCAGCCGCCAACCAATTTTCCCGATGACGTTCGACCTCAACAAAATGACACAATACATTCAACAAGCTTGGATAACATGACACACTGGGAGTGCAAACAACGCCACAAATCAACAAAGCAGCTGATCGCAGCGACATTTTTCTGCGCACACCTGTAGTCTTCAAAATCCATTTCTGTGACAGACTGCACCAAGATGTCGATTTGCCGACTCAAGATGGCAATTACGATCAGCCACGTCTAGCCTGATGGCAAATGGTGCAGTAGCAACGGTTCACATGGTGCGGCAATGTCTTCTTGGCACACCAGCGGACACCGCATTGGCGACAAATTAGCTGACCACTCTCATGTACTTCGCTGTTCGGCTGATTGGCTGCAGGGGGCATTGTAGGTAATGCCGTCGGCGATATGCCAGGGGGCCCAGCAGTGGTGGAGCTCTGAGATCTCGTGGACAAACCACGATTGCACAGAGCCTCTTCCAAACTCACCGCCAACGAGCTCAGCTGCCCATCCGTCATGACCGGAATCAATGACACAATCGCAGCCATCAACAGCGGGATCAGCTGGACGAGCAAAGAAGTCACAGTGGCATACTCCATTGCTTGACGGTCCATCTCCACAGAAATTGAGAATCTACCGCAAAACCTTTGAACCCATATCTCATCAAAGTGCACATACTAAGCGAGATCCTGAAACCCAAAACAACATAAGCAAGCAAAACACATAAATCTAAAACCGTGACAGCTAAGTTCACAACCACATCCACTCGAGCCGCATGTTGGTCAGGCCTCAGAGGGCACGAAAGCACACGCCTACCTTAATGACCTGAACAACCGACAGCATCAGTCGGTATTGCTGTGGTAATTCATGCAAGCATGAATTACCTCTGAAAAATATTAGTCAGATTGGATCATCATCCCAACTATTGGGGAAAATAAAAAATGTTGCAAACCACCAACCAGTATATATCATTATATATTATATACATTTATATACCAGGTCCATCCAGGTCTTGTGATTTGGTTCAAAATCAAAAGCCTAATTTTTGGGGCCGCAAAAAGCCTGAGAGCAACATCGAGCTTGAACATCAAACACCAAAATGGACAAACAAAACACTTCAGTGATTCACCAAAGGTTGCTTGCGAAATTGTGGATCCTTTGCAGACCCTTGTGGGCGCATACACATTTGCTACAGCAATGTGATGCGTGTAGACCAAAACGTAGACGCCAACCCACCCAGCCACCCCAATCATATCAATGACGATCGATGACCACGTTGTGAAACAAATGACAGTGTTGACTGTGAATTTAACTGGATCTGGGCATGTACAACCCTCCAGCATGTGGACATGAATGTGCGACACGAGATATAGCTCTGCAACGAAATCCATTTGATCTACACATACCTAAAAAAGAGGATAAATGAGTGTGGTCAAAAATACAAAACAGAAACCGTTGCTTTCTGCGGGCGAAGCAGGGCTTTGGCGCCACCATTCTGCCAAGGTTCCAATTTGGTACCAAGCAATTTGCATAAACCAGCCAACAATCAAAGGCCAACATCAGGTGCCTTGGATTCTCACATATGTACAGAATACAGAAGCAAACCACAAATTGTGACTTGTCCGTACTGACATGTACTGCCATGTACTGACAGACCAGCGGTACCACAACAGGCATGACGCAGCATTTCGCCAGCGCCAAGGTACCCACGAGGGAGGGGATAGAGAGGACCAGCCTCAGTTGGAGTTTTCCTGTTTCCGAACCTGACTGTTGCTCTCTGAAGATCAGGGGCAAACAAATTTCGAAATTATTTGACCAAGTATTGTCTTGCTAATTCAGGTCAGTGCCTTGATGGTTCCTTGATACCACATATATTCGTCTTTATGATCTATACAGTATACATGTATATACGGTGTATATATATATATGTGTGTATTATGATATTACATTATATTACATTGTATATAATTATAATCGACATCTGTAGTGACGTCGTTGTTATAAATTAGCCAGATCCTTGCCCTAACAATATCCTGTTGACTATCCCCTGAATATCAATGTTATCCCTTAATTAAAAGCATAGGTTGGCTACAATAATATATTTCACCAATATCCAATGCTATACGTATGTATATAATTGCTTATAATCAACTATATAGAAATTTTATAATATATATATATATTATATATATATGTATGTGAGAAACACGCAGTGGCGGCAGCTGATCCTTTTACAGGAAACGACGGGGCCCGTCAGGGGGCACATCTGCGCCTAAAAGGCTTCAGAAAGAAACCTGCAGCTCAATGTACACAGCAAAATGGTAAGCACTGTTCAGTCAATGGGTGCAATAGGTAGCTAAATTCACAGCTCCCAAGAAAATGTTTTTGACTGAAACCTGTACTGGCTTACCTCTTGTTGTAACCGTACTCTTTACGGTTATTCAAACGTGCACCAAGCGCTGCAGACTCTTCGGTGATGCCAAAGACACCTTCATTGAGCAATCGCTTCAGAGTGGTCACTTTTCCCAATTTCTTGGTGAGGCAATCGGCTGGCATCTCTAGATGTTCCACCCAACGTATCTGCCCTTTCAATTCTGCAAGCTCCTCACGCAATGCCTGAACGTCTAAAGCATTTCTGCGATCTGATCCACCAGTGGTTTCATGAATCAAAAGATCATAAAGTGACTTGGCGTCTACCAACGCCAATGCCGTTTTCACCTCCTCCGTCTCCTCAAACTTGGTAAAGGCACTGTAGCCTTTGCGCCCAATGTACTTCCTCCAATCTCTAATCTGAAAACTTGCCGTGGTCAACTCTTCATAAACGACCATCATCCACAGCAAATCTCCTACTCCACGAGCCAAGGCTTGTGTTTCTGCAGCAAGTGTACTTGAAACAGTACGCTGCAACTTTCCACTGCGCCAGTGTAACACATTTGTGGTGGCACGCTGTCCATCAAGAAGGGCGCAGTCGAAGGCTATCAACATATGTCCAGCCTGCGTCTTTCCATTCTTCGCATTTGCCCATGAAGCGTCAGAGATAACCCCCCAACGCAAACGGCTCTCTTCAATTGGTTGGATACGCAGTGACAATCCAGCGTCGGCTTTCAGCTGCTCCACCGCTTTGTTCAGGTCGAGCACATCCTCGATTTTCATCGTGCTCATCAGAGAACTGAACATAGATGCAGCTGCAGCTGCGTCTGGCCTCCCTTCTCTACCAATCCAGTTCAAAGCACCACAAACACTGCGCACTTGACTCCTTTCCTCTTCTGTCACTTCATCTTTCTTTTGCTTCTTTCGCTCTGGTGTCAGCTCCACCATGTGTAAACGTTCTTCGACAAACGCTTGCATGTCAATCAAAAAGTCACTGCCGACCTTTCTCAGCCTCCTTCCGTTGAAATCAACGCCCTGTGCATCAATCTCCCTCATTTTGCCAAAGGTAAATCTCTCCTGAAGTTGTTGAATCTTCTTTTCATGCTTTTCACCACCAAACATGAGTAAATCATCTACCTCCACTGAGATTACCCCTTGTAGCTCCTCTTCTCCATCCTCTCCGTCCTTGTCAAAAAGGAGATAGGTGCATGGGTCCAGGCTCGACTGTTTGTATCCAAGCTCTGCTTGGATGAAGTCAGTCAATGTCAGACGCCAATTGAGTGGTGCGTCGACCAATCCATAGCATCCCAAAATGATTTCAGCAAGTTGGCCTTCCTGTAGGCCCGGCATGCTCCCATGAAATGACCTGCAATACAATGGGCCTCCACTTCGCTGCAGAGGGCGGCTTTGGGTAAAAGCCGATTTGAGATCTCCTACCAATCCTCTGAATCTCCTGTTGGCCGCAACCTGGAAGATGACCTGCAAGTTGGAGGTCGTCACTGTCGGGGCAAAACGAGAAAGCGACAAAATGTCTGGATCCTTGTCTCCTCGAATGCAAAAACGGCTCTTCTTCACTCGAGGTGCGCCTGGGCCCTCACCAGGCTTGTATCTTCTAACCATTCTGCTTGGGATCACTCGATCTGTCTTTCCTTCTGCCTCCAAACGTGCCCAAACCTGCTTTGACTCCTCCACGCTCAAAATCCTGAGCGCTCCACTGTCAACAATCTTTTTGAACTCTTCTGCATCTTGAACCTTCCATTCTGGCCACTCTTCAGCTGGTATTTCATGTGGAAACACCTCGCCTTCACCTCGCTTTTTCTTTGGTGCTGCCTTCTGAGTCGAGTCAGCTAGAAAATGAGCATCCACCGAAAACTCGGTAATTCCTCGCCACCAAGAAATTCTCTCTTCCTTTTCCGTAAACAAAGACCACTCATCATCCATCTGCTTTGGCTTCCCTGCACTGTCCATCCACTTTGTTCTCCTTGCCTTCTTCAACGCTCGCAATGGCACTGGACATCCAGAAGCATGAGCTGGATTGAAGAGCTGCTTTCTCCATGCTACATGATGACGTTGCACCACCTCTCGATGCACATCGAAAACCCAGTAATCTTTCTTCGGACGCTCCTCTTCTTTCTCCTCTGACCCTTCTTCACCCTGAAAGAAAACTTCAAACTCGCAAAAATATGGCTGTTGCAAATTTCTCCTCCATCTTGGCAAAACCTTGTCTCGAATGGCATCAAAGGACTCTTCTGGAAGACCGTCTAATCTCCTCACTGCTGCCTCTGATTCTACCATCTGACGTGCCATCTCATCTGTAAGCACTGGCATCTCACTCGGGAACTCTGGTGCTGCTACTATGTCTCCTCCCACTGCTGGTGTTGACGCAGCGGGAACTTCTCCTTCAGGCTCCAAGACAGTCTGATGTGAACCTTGCCGTGGAACTGCGGTTCCTTCAGAAGCTGCTTCTTCCTCATTCAACCTATGCTGTGCTTCAGCCCCTTCTCCATCTTCTGCCTCTGGTGAGTCTCCATCCTCCAATCGAGGTCTTGGCCTGCCTCGAACCTCACCTTCCGCTTGCACCTCATCTGCCTGATCCTCAATGGCCTCCGCTACCTCTGGCCACGGCTCACTTGTGATGTCCCGATAGCCAGCTCTGTGTGAACTTCTTTTAAGCCTCTCTTGCATCTCCTCACATTCCTCAGAAATGATTTCAACTCCAAGACGCTCGTCTGAAGTTGCATGGCGTACCTGTTCTGTTGCCGCACGCCACAGTTCACCCAACATGTTGATCCAAACCACTGAGCCTTCAGTAGCCAGCACATGACCTGGCCCAACCCATTTCGCTCTTTGTGCTCTTGGTTGGGCTGCTGCTGCTCCATGTCGCAAAGCCTTTTGACGCCGCAGTGCACGAAAAACGTACACCAAATCTCCTGCTTTGTATGTCTGTTGCACTCTGGGCCTTGCTTTTAAGGCTTTGGCAGCTGCCTCCCTCGAAGACAACTTCATAAATGCCTCCTGTGCCACTCTCCTCATTTCCATCATACGTTCAAACTCATCAGTCTGGCCCTGTGACTGCAACGCAGGATCAAGAGCTTCATCACTAAGCAAACTGCTAGGCATCCTTGGCCAATGCCCAATCTGTCTCTGAGTTGGGCTGAAACCGGATCTGTTTGAATACCGGTTCTTCGCTGCTTCACATGCGTGCAGCAAATTGACCAACTCCTCTCTCGAAGTTGGGGGCAGCTCCTCTCTGCCCTTTTCCAACATGGCCTTCATCAGACCTCCATGTCTCTCAACCTTTCCTTGTTGCCAAGGAGCCCTAGCCGCTGCTCGGAAAATGATGACACCCGCATCAGCACAGATACGAGCCAGACCTCCTCTGAATTCTCTCCCTTCATCCACAGTGATGAACTGAGGAAGACCAAAAGTGCGAGCCCAGGTTTTCCACACTGTGTGCCAAATATGCATAGGCTCTTTGGAATCCAACACCTCTACCATCTGATAGTTGGTACCCAAATCCACCAAATTCAGCACAGGAAGGGTCCGATGGTTTCGTTCATCGGGCACATAGAAGACATCAAGCCCAAGCGCCACTCCCGGCGCATAGCAACGAGGAACCACCGCTGGACGTGGTGCTTTTGGCATTGCCTGGCTCTGGCAGGTTCCGCAAGTGAATTCCTTTGCCACCCACTGCAAAATCTCCTGCCGAACTCTTCCGGCTCTCAAAAACCTCAAGAAACTTGCTTTGTTTGGATGGCCTAGATTCACATGCATCTTTCTGATTTTCACTCGATCTTCTGCTGAAACTGAAACCTCAACCTGCCTTGAGCTTGCTTCTTCTACTCTCGCAACTTCTTCCTCCTCCTCATCCTGATCCTCCTCAGATGCACCGCCCAAACTCTCTTGCTCTTCTTCTGCACCTTCTGCTGCCAAAACAGAAATGAACTCCTCAGAGGGTTTTGCTTGAAGACTCTTTCTCCTCAAATGCTTGCGCAGGCCACAAATGATGGCCTGACACAGTGCCGGAGGATACTCGGCCGCTTTTGCCGCGCGACCTCCCATGAGGGTCTCATGAACATGGCCTCCCTCACAAACAAGCTGAAGTTGTGCTGCTATCTCTGGCGAGTTTGTGATCATAGTGGTGGCCTTCTTGTTCAATTCCTTGTGAACCCTCATGCCGTACCTGCACATGTTGAAATTGCAAACATGAACACCAGGAAGTCTCTTCAGAGCCTCCAACTCCTTTTCTTCCCAAGCCTTAGAAGGCCGAGGATGCTCGAACAAGAAGAGACGACCTTGTTCGTACTGACGTCGGCAAACCTGAGCTGACGTACGTACATGTTGTAGGCCTTCTCCAACAACGCTCATCACCTTTGCAAAACTCATCTTGGGAAAATTCAACCTCTGAAGTGGACTAAAAGGACCGCACGGCGGACTGCAAGCCACAAGTTCTGGCTCCTCTGCAGCCAGCGCTTTTCTCATTCTTTGAAGATCCTTCTTCTTTCGGAGGTCGTACCCGGTCAGTATGTCATAGGCACCTCCAGCTCTCAAGTGCTGTCTTTCTGCCTCTGCTGTCAACCTAGGCTTGCTGAACACCTCACTCACATCAACTTGAAAGCTCTTCTCCTCCAAACTTTCCTGGCGAGACTTTTCTGCCGCTCGCAATTGCGTCTTCACCTTCTTCGGTAAAGCTGTTTCTTCCACCTCTTCCAGCTCATCCTCAAACCTCAATTTGTTGTTCATGTTAATCTTCACCAAGCATTCAGCATCCTCTTCTGTCAACTCTTCTATGGAAGTGCTGCACATGCCATCTTCAAACTCTACAAACACCTCCTTCGCTTCAAAGAAACCCGTGTTCTGCAAGGCTCTCAAACGCTCTGCAACTCCTCCATGCTGCCTCAATCGAACCCATGTCTCTTCGACTTGGAATGGGTCCTGTTCTTGCTGGTGGCAGCATTCTTCACGCGGGTTCTCTGTGACTCGCTCCTGCCTGACCTCTGGTGCATGACTGCATCCCACTCCTCGTCGCTGGGATCCGCTCTCGAGGCTGAACTGCTGTTTGCCCTCGCAATCTCTCTCTGCAGGGCTTCCAGCTGCGCCATTTCCTTCTGCTCTTCCCAACGCCGATGGGCGTATGCATGCATCTCCGCATCGTGGTATCCTTTGTGCTCTTGATACTCCTGGCCCATCGCCATGCATGCAAACTCTGACATCATGATGTCTCTGACCTCCAATGCCTCCCTCAGTTGATCCATCTCCACTCGATGCTTTCTCTGTTCTGCTAACATCATCTCTTGATCCACTGCCACCTTCTGCTGCAGCTCCTCGGTCCACTGACCCATCAAGGTTCTCTGCTCGGACAACTGAATTGCCTGTGAAGCCTCGCTCTTGCGAAGCACCAGACATTCCCTCTTCAGCGCTGCTGCTATTGTTGTGGCCTCCTCGCTCTGAACACCCTTCTCCTTCTCGGCTGAACTCGCTGCCTCCTTCTTCTTCTTTGCCGGCTTCTTTGAGGACATTGGGAGTGCCCAGCGGGAGTGACAATCCATGCATGTCACCCATGCCGCCCACTGGTTCGAGCCCCTCATAAGCCTCTCTGCTTTGTGCTCGCACTCGTCCGCAGACTTCACCGCTGCCACCTTGGTCTTGAGCGGTGGCAGCCTCTCTGCATGTGCGATGTGCGCGGCGAGTTGCTCCGAGGACCATGTGGAGGAAGCTGTCACCTCGCTGGTCACTGGCAGCCATGAGTGCACCGATTCCTCCAATCCAAGAAGACGCTGGACTGAAATGACTTTGTCCAGCATTTGCCTCCAGTGCTTGACTGCTCGTTTCGAATTTGGTGCTCGCCCATGGTCTTCCGCCGCTGCAGGCACGGCTAAAGGCCGCTGAAGGCGCTGACGCAGCGCAGCAAGCGTATTCAACGCCATGGGCAAGACTTGAAGAGGGTTGAAAATGCGAAAGCATCACCTCATTTGACTGGGAAATTGAACCAAGAGCATTTCGGAAGTCGCTCTCCTGGTATGGCATCTCTCCGCATGACTCCAAATGAAAACCCTTCTCACCAAAATCGACTATCTCTATGGCCACATGCCCACTTGGCAAAACGTTCAAAGGCAGTGTTCGCTGAAAATGCGAAAAATGAATGCAAAGTGCAGGCAGATCAATCACCGCTCCAAGCTGTCTCAACATGCGAATAGGTAAAAGAAGTGGTACTTCACCTTCAACCACCGTGGCTTCTAATATGCCTGTGTTCCCTCCAATGCCCAGTGGAATTGCTACTATACCAATCACCTTTGCAGCACCTCCAACTCCATGCGCCTTTGCCTTTCTACCTGTCCATGAAACCTGCAAGCCCAAATCTGCAAGCTGAACTTTTAGCCGCTCCAAAGCTTGATGGCCGATCAGGCCGTCTTGCGCCGCCGTGTCAACAACGGCATAGGCTGGGTTTGTCATCAGCCCGATGAAGAAAGTTGCACCGCTCGACAAAATGTCTTGTGGCTCAAAACATTGACTAAGCCCTATTGGCTCACCCGTCATCTCTAAGGGACTACTCAGTTTAACTTCATGTCCCACATCAATCTCCTGATCATTTGCAAAACTGCTATCAGAAGAAACCAAATCTTCTTTTCGTGTCATACCCCTACACGAAAACCCAAAACAACTACTAACACACTGCAAGCTGCCGGAAGATTCGCCCATGGCCACATACCAACTCTGCTGGCTCTGCGAACTGCTGCCAGCTTTCGAACTTGCCATAGACGTCGAATTGGATCCACGCTGAAGACCAACTCGATCTGGCGGATTGGTGCACTCACGAGCCCAATGGCCTATGAGCCCGCACCTTCCACACTTTGTTCTCAGCTTGAGCTCTTCTATGTGAATCTTGCGACGCCCAGCGAACTTCCCAGCAAGCTTTCCGCTGGATTTCCCCTGCGGACCCCGTCCTTTGCCGCCACCAAAGTATTGCCTGTTTTTCTGTTGCATGGTGATGGCCTTTCTCACCTCTTGATATGTCGCCAGCGCCATCTGCGCCTCGCTTTCCTCGTAAATCTTGTCAAGGTCGCCCTCTTCCACCAGGATGTACATCTCCTCGTCATCAAGATTCTCGGAGTCCTGGGCGAAGGTCTCGGTGAGTGACGTCCGCTGATTCATCATCCTCAGGAACATCTTGCAGGAAAACACCAGCCGACTTGACTGGGATCACAGTGTCCAACCTTCTCAAGCTTGCCACTACGGTCTTCCAATCAAACTGGCCTTTGCTCCATGTCGTGAATTTCAGATCTTGCGCCTCAGTGAGTGACGCCTGACGATATGCCACATATCCCCGCGCAGTCTCATCCAGTTGAAGCCCTTCTTTTGTCAAAAGGTAAAAGGCACGTTCCACTCGGATGAGGTACTCTTGAATTGTTTCTTTGCTTCCCCTCGGTGCACCGTATACGGCACGTTCAAAAGCTCTTGGCAAGCTAAGCTCCAAGTGCGGGGCAAAATGGGCTTTGAGGGTAGATAACAGGTTCTCTACCCCTTTCTCGCAGGCAATCTCTTCAAACTCCAGGTTGTCAGCTACTGACCTTGCAACCCCTGTAAGATTGCGTAGCAACCTCACACCTCTCTTCTTCATTTCTAGCTCTGACTCGTACATCCAAAGCTTCACATTCTTCTCGTAGAGCAGCAACTGAACTGCAGGATCCGTACCGTCCCATGACGGCGGAGGTGGCTCTTTGCCACCAAAGCCAACGGTCTCGCTGGTCGCCATTGCAGGCTCCGCCTACCACTGAGAAACACGCAGTGGCGGCAGCTGATCCTTTTACAGGAAACGACGGGGCCCGTCAGGGGGCACATCTGCGCCTAAAAGGCTTCAGAAAGAAACCTGCAGCTCAATGTACACAGCAAAATGGTAAGCACTGTTCAGTCAATGGGTGCAATAGGTAGCTAAATTCACAGTATGTTATATATATATTGTTATTATTATAATTTATTATATATATATATTATTGTTATTGTTGTTGTTGTTGTTGATGATGATGTTATGTTATGTTATGTTATGTTATATCATATTATATACTGTATCCAATCATTGCAAGCGCAGGAACGAGAACACTGCCGCGCAGATTCCTCTCTTCTCCGCCACTTCTGTGGGAGTCTCAGCGGGCCCCGATTCCTCGGGTTCCCCTCAGCAACCTGACGAGGCCCATTGATGGCCCTTTCATGGGGAAAAGATATGAAAATATGGAGACATATAACATATATGACAAAATGTATGGG
The DNA here is from genome assembly GCA_947184155.2 of Cladocopium goreaui. NCBI lineage: Eukaryota > Dinophyceae > Suessiales > Symbiodiniaceae > Cladocopium > Cladocopium goreaui. Next base: position 100,484 of record CAMXCT020000244.1, on the reverse strand, counting down.
AAGATAAATGGAAAATCCGGTTTTTACCATGGGATGGAATGAAGATACCTGTTTGGTGCATGTCACGTTCCTTCAGAAAGCTTGCAAGACTTGTAGAAATATTCCGCAATTTCCAGGATACGGCCTATAATTGGGGATACGCGTTCTGTGCGTTCAAAACCAACCCAAACAATATGTGCCGAGGAAACTTCAGGAGACTATTCTTGGCGGTCATGCTCTGCAATCTCTGCATTTGCTTGGAGCAGAAATTAGTGGGAAGTTCAGAAGAGACGATGTGTGACCACAATGTCTTATATAACTTGATATAACTTGAAAAGCACCGGAAGTCCCAGATAATCCCAGCACCCATGGCACCTTCTTCAAGCTCTATCTTCTGATTCTGTGCCATTCCACTCAAAAGTGATCTGTCTGTTTGAATTAGTTGCTGTGAGCCAGTTTCTGCAGCAAGACAAAGCGGTTAGTATGTAACGTGAAGTCTTGTCAAGCGTGAAGTCTCACACACTCGCAATTGCCTTGTTGGATCCTCATCAATTGCGAAGGCCTAGATGGGTTGAGCATTGCTTTGCCTTGTGCTTTACATTGCTTTACTCAAGCAACAGTAAAACTTACTCGCGTACCTGTTCAATTGAAAGAACTACTTACGCATGGCTTGCGCTGGTTCGCTGTGCGCGTTTACACCTCTCTCCGCAAGTGAACCACTTGTTTTCTGTTTGCATGGACGACCTCATACATACAGGACATTTACAGGACCACAATTCATACACTTCCGCAAATTCATATAAATTCACGCAAACAAACATATTGCTCTTTAAACTCTTTTCAAAGAATGATTGGGGGTGATTCAGGCGAGCTCCACATTTCTACGCAAGGTATCCTGCCTCCCTGTCAGCGCTTCTGGTTGCCAGCTTGAGTAAAGCGGCCTGCGGTGACATCCGCCATTTCAGCGAGTCTCAACCGTGGAATTTCTTCGAATCTTCAAAATCCAAGACTTGCAACCTGTCTGTGCTTCAATCCTATCAATCCTCCATTGCTGCATATGGAACCTCCCTACCTGACAGCGTCGCTGTCGAACCAAAGGCTGCCAAACAGCCCAGCAGCAGTGTAGCAAGCCTCTCTCTTCTGCCTGTGAAAGATATTCTGGCATCAATACTTTATATCGGGGGGTCTGAACTTTAAATATATTTCAGTCATTTCCTTTCTGAGATGGTGTAGTCAAGACTGCACACCAGCTTTTAATTCATCATAGAGGCTAAAACGAGCTGTGCGGTGTGAGGACAATATGCACTCGTTGGAACCGCTGGAAATCCAACCATGCTTGCCAGGAGGTCTCAAAGAAGCTTTTGTGGTTAATAACACTCAAGTAGCTGCGATGAACTCTGTGATGATTCCAATATCTGAAGGATTCTTTTGCACTTTGTCCTCTACATACAGACTGACCTAGATTCACCTGTGACTTTCAGTGACGTTCCATCTTGGGTAACAATTATCAATTGTAAGAACTCCTCAAGCTCCAGAATGGAATGTCATAATCCCCAATATAATTTAATATATATTAATATATACTGTATAACACAATAACACCTTATACTCATCGACCAACCGGGGGTTAGCAGCCACTGCTCGATTGGCTCGGCATGGAACAGTAGCCCAACACATGGCAAGCAGCACCCTCCGGCTGGGATGCAATAGCTTGAAGATGTGTTGACAGTTGCGGGCCTTCGGTGCTGCATATCTATGGCGCATGGCCCAATGGCGGATTGCAGAATGATACAGAATGGACCCTACCGTAACTACCCATCTGGCAAACGAACAATAGCACATATTTGCAGCCCCACTGGTAACAAGTGTGTTGTGCAGCTGGGTTGAATGATATTCCACTCTTTCACTGAATGATATTTGCAGCATTTTGCAGCCCTTTGCATCCCCAGTTGCTCCGTTCATGGGCCCTTCGCGAATGCGGTTCCGTGGATGTATATAATTCATTATAATTCTATCTATGGGAGTACAGTGGCCGTGCTATATCCCAACCAAATGAAACACACATCTCTATTGATTCTCCCACTCACATCCGAAATTCTTCCCTCCGGGTGCGTGTGTGTGTGTCCCAGTGACCTCCTTGCGCCAACCAAAGAAACACCTCGGAATGATCGAGGTGTGAAGTATGACAGCTATGAAGCTGGGCCACAGCTACAGTCTACAGTACGTCACAGTCATCAATGATCTTTAGACAATGGTACTGTGTACTTCATTTTCATCCCCTCAGCCACAGGCAGCTTCGCTATTCTGTGACCTTTGGGGAAAGAAGCTGCAGAATGCACCTGGCGGACCCACATTGAGTGATCACCAGTAATCACCCAGTAGAATTTTGGCACATTTGTCCTCTTGGTGCTTGGCCCGCAGGCGACAGGAACAATACTTAAAACATGTTAAAACATGTTCGCTGCAACCCTGACGTTGCGCCGCGTCTGACTTCAGGTGGCTATGAAGATAAAGTTGATGTTATTACCCCAATCAACATATTGTTCATAGGAGGTGGCGAATTTTGATCCCTTATGAAGATAAAGTTGATGTTATTACCCCAATCAACATACAAGTACTGTTCATAGGGGGTGGCGAATTTTGATCCCTTATGAAGATAAAATTGATGTTCTTACCCCAATCAACATGTTGTTAATAGGGGGTGGCGAATTTTGATCCCTTATGAAGAACAAGTTGATGTTATTACCCCGATGTTATTACCCCGACCAGCATATTGTTCACAGGGGGTGGCGAATGTTGATCCCTCATGGAGATATCGTTGATGTTATTACCTCAATCAAAATATTGTTCAGATGGGGCGGCGAATTTTGACCCCTCATGAAGATAAAGTTGATGTTATTACCCCAGTCAACCTATTGTTCGGGGGGCGTGACGAATTTCAATGTGACGATGATCATGATGTGATGATGTGATGGTGATGATGACGATGATGATGATGATCATGATCATGATCATGACGATGGTAAGTGTGGAGCAACGTCCGGGTTGGGGCGAACATGTTAAAACATGTTAAAACCATATCATATCCTTCTGATCTTATTGGTAGAGTCAAAATCTGTCCAGCTCAGAGGGATTCGAATCCAAACTGGATTCCCTACTTTGCAGTTTCCTTTCATGATGTCTCTTTCATGACCTCCTTTTCTTTCCAACGAGGCTTTTTAGCCTGGCACAGCGTGTTGCTGTACCTTGTCTGAATTGAAAGTAATCGAAATCTCGCCGCCGTTTGGGGTTCGAGCTTCTCTCAGAGTGGGCAAGGTCGAAACCATACCGGGTATCTTGACATTTTTGTTGAGATACATCACTGGCAAGAGAAACATGCTTAAAGGATCTTAAAGGTGTTTAAGATCGTTTAAGTACGTTTGATAAGTTGCCACCCTAAGGATTATGCTAAAAAGGAGGAGGCCTCTTCTTTGATCAGCCAAAGCTGGCCAAAGCTCAGCTAGCTGGTACACTTTGGATCACTTTGGGTCAACTTTGTTCAGCGGCAGCTGTTTTGCCAGACATGTTGCGAATTTTCTGCTGATTATGAGCTGAATGTACCTTCTGCATTCATTTGCCAAGGATTCTGAATGTTCTGCAGCCGAAGTAGCTGGTCAGCATCGTGTACAACTGGCTATGTCCGCTCAGAAAGCAACGGGCATTGACGCAGCTCAAATAGGGCACATCCGAATCTCACGTTTGGTGCCCGTCTTGGTGTTTTTCTGATGCATCTTGTTCAAGTCCACCTGAGCATCGCCTGCACCCTGGTGACACTTTAGCGGAAAGGCCACAATTGGATACAATTGGTGGGAATGGACAATTCATGACAATTCTCACCAATTGAACATGCGCCTCAAAAGCATTTAAACATCAAAAAAGCATTAAAAAAACATCTAAAAGACTCTAAACGCATGATCATGCTTTCGCCAAGAGACTTCATACGGCTGTCCCCTGGCGTTCTTCACTAAAGATCACTGAAGTAATTCAAGTGATTTCAAGTGTACACTGCAAGATACTGCAAGTGTGGCACTGATTCGACATGCCCCCCATGCCCGCCTGATGCTGCAGGTCACGACTGTCAGCCCAGCGCCTTTAGCTTCTTTCACCTTCGAATCTACTTCTGGAGGGAAGTCCCACCAGCCACCTGCCACTGTGCAATCCATGGAGGAAATGCTGCAAACTCTTAATATCTCTTAATAGATTTAATAGGTCTTAATAGTAGAATCATAGAATGTCCATTTCCAGCGACGACATCTACCACATTTTTCTGTCCCAGCCCAAAATTCCACTTGACATAGCCCACGGATATACTCCCGTTGAATCGTCTCAATTTTGGTGTTCACATTGAAGACAGACTGCCAAACTCACAGCGTGGCATCCAATGATCTTAAAGGATTACTGTACGAACTGAAAATAGGCTTGAATGGCTTGAACAATTTTGACCGTGATTTCACCCTGGCCTTTTCCATTTGAGACCTGCCACTTGTACGGCTTTTCTTCTTCAGCTTCTTCCCCATCAGCAGCAAAGGAGGTTACATCCACCTGCTGCAATTGGATACAGAATCAGCTTTGCGACCCCGGGCTGAACAATTATATAATATTATATACAATTATCATCGTCGTTATGGGATACGAAAATGGGAAAACTCACTGAGCAACGAAATGGGCCATGGGATGCCATGGGTATAATTGGCTTCAGAATTGTGTGACAAGTTGGATGCAGCCGAGGGGCCTCCTGGATCTTGCGCGATTTTTCACTCTTGAGGTTGGTTTGGGTCATTGCCTTTTGTGCAGAGGCAATACTGCATGACTGCGTGACAAAATCAAGAACATGATATTAGATTATATTGGATGATATTAGAGTTCCAGCTTGCTGATACTTGCTGTTTCTAATTTGAAACCTGCATGTGCACCTTGAGGTCAATCTCGTAAGGGAAGCCACGGGCACGGAAATGAAGCACCGTTTCGCCTGAAAGCATTTCTCTTACGGATTGCGAAATAGTGCGAATATGAACAAGAATGGCGTTCCAACATGTTCCAACATGTTCCAACATGTTCCAACATGTTCCAACATGTTCCAACATGTTCCAACATGTTCCAACGATTCGCAGCATGTGATTTGCCAAGAATGGTTCAAATCCCCCAGCCACAAGCAAAAGCATATCACAGCGGCCTTTTGAAACAGCCGTCCGGATAGCCAGCTGTTGCTCCGCTGCCATGTCTGACCATTCACCTCAGACTTTTCACAGACAGCATAAACCTGCAAATGGATGGAGTCAACAGCACATTGACATTGACAGGGACCTTCACCTGGCAGTGGCAAGTGCTTATCTGGTCTGCACTTTGTCCTTATCGGTTTAGGTATCTCAACCTTGAACGTCCCGACAACCCAGAGTACAACACAAGGTTTCCGTATGTTCCGCCAAGTGACCCTCGCCCATCTCAACCTGCCACTTCGTGATGTTCATAGACAGTGCCTGCAACCTGCAGCGGATCTGCAAGGTGCTTGGAAGCCATCTAGCCATTTGAACTGCATCAAGGATCATCAAGGTGATTCTGACAGGACTACAATGCCGAGTAGCACATAGGACAAGGCCGCTAGGATTTTGACATCCTCTTGTTTTTTCTCCCATACAAAGCCAGCTGCTTCCTGACGTGGTGGCTGTCTGGTTCTATATCAATGCCAGCCCCCGCTTCCGAGCGACTTCGATACAACGAAACGATACGAAACGATACGAAACTGCTCAATTTTTGTTTTGTCATGTTTGATGACGTTGAGGTCCACCTGGAAGCGTGGACCTTTGAGCTTTGGGATCGTTGCTGCTCGCTCTTTTTGCACCTCAAATCAAGGCGAGAAAAAGCCGCCAAAGACGCCAAAGAAACAACACACTTTATACGGTTTGTTTTGACTGGAGCCCGGCTCGCTGAATTCAAAAACCACAACCCATCATCAAACCCAATTGAATGTGCCCTAGCTCATTCAGCAAAGCAGCCAGATTTGCAAGTAGGAAAACTCCTTGGCATGTTGGACGATGTGTGACAGAGATGGCAAGGCTTTATGAATCAACCGAGTACTCTCAATTGAGGCCATGTCCATGTCAGCAGGAATCCTGCTGGAGCTTGTTTGTTTGCCAATTTGCAACAACACAAGTGCCATATGAGGATGTATTCCAGAAGACAATGTCCCTCTTTTCGTTTGGCGTCTTCCAAAAGGGTGATGTTCAACTAGGCCATACTGGGCCCCTTCCACACCATGGCAAGTCAAAAGTGCGAGGCTCCGAACTCCAACATAGTGTGGTACTCTGCACCGTCTTCCTCTTTGCCAGATTTTCCCTGCAGCAGGCGGCTATGCATGAGGCAATACCTTGATGATCACAAAGCTTTTCATAGCTTTTCTGAGTTTCTTTGGCCACAGCAAAAAACTTGCAAGAGAGTACCATTCTTCACTAATTATGACTTACACCATTCTACAAGGCCATGCGGCCACGCGGCCAGGCGGCCAGTTTGGCCAAACGGTCAGGCCTTCAAGTGCTTTGGCACCAAACCAGTGAGTTGCTCCAGGCACATCTCAGCTGCATCGCTCTTGGCCACGACGCTGAGCTCCGCCATGTGGCATTTCGCCAGGGCCAACAACTGGGCGTTGCTGCTGCTGTCCAAGGTTCTGGCCTCACAAAACACGCGGCCTCCAAGGGTCTCTACGCTTGTGACAGCTTGGAATGCTCAAAATGGGTGAGATACGATGGCCTGATATGGGGAGATCTCAGGAAAACCTGTTGGTTTATTAGTGTTCTTCATTGTTCAAGAAGTTCGTCAACTTAGCTTTCAAGTTTTCAAGTGATCTATAAGTGGGAAAATTGTTGGACTGAGTCAAGCATCAAAGATTCGGAGACACAGAACTTTTGCATTTTCACCACTCCCCAGTGGCCTCTCAACTCAGCTCACAACGTGTAGTGGAGTATTCTGATCCAACTGTTGTTTCTCTTCTGTGGTTAGCCAGATGACGGAATGTCGGAATAGTCTCTTCATTGGCACGGGTCTTTTTAGGACAACCAACTGATAGTTAAACATACGTAGTTCCCACCCAGAGAGATTAGAATGATTAGAACTACCCAATCTTACAGATTGTGTTTCATACAAATATATTGGTAAATGTGCAGCAGAGTTACGTTGCTGACAATCTTTGCCAAATTCTCCTGCCGTTTGCGGCAAAGTACTTCAGAAACTATCAAACAACTTCTTGGATGCAATTGAATGGTAAAGTGCTGACATTGCATGGTCAACACATGTCAACTCTAACCATACCCTCACCATGTCCTCAGAGCATTCCAACTTCGAAAGACTCGACCACTTCTCTGGGTAGTTGTTCCAGAGATCCAAAGCCTTTGCGAGATGCCTCAGTGACAATGCGGCATCCAAAGTTGGGAAGGAGATGAAGCAAAGAAATGCAAAGAACTGATCAGTCACTGTTGTCATTCTTGCAACATCTTGCAACTAAGGCTCTTGTCAACTGTCACCAGGCAAGGTGGCATGGGGGCATTGCCACCCTCTGCAGCCACATACATATCCTGCCGACATGTAACAAGACTTTGAGTTTACTCCAACTTTCCGACATCCATCTTGCACTGCAAGGGAGTTTATGTTCAAAGATTGTACTCAGATTCTTTATGATTCTTTAATCACTTTGATCCACAGAGAATGGTAGATTATGATTTGACACCAGTCACATGGTCTAAGGACAGGAGGTCAACATACTGGAGTTGCCGCTGCACTGTGGCTGTCCTCAAGCTCTGACTGGAGAACTTTGTCATCCAGCAAGTTTGCCATGACCATCAATTGGAAGGCAGAAACATCCTTGTCCGGTGACACTAGTTGGCGTCAGACGTTTTGATGTCGTGCGGACAAGCAACATGCAAACATGTGCAAACAAACTTCCAAAACCAATGACTGTGAGACGTCAAACCTTCAGCGTGGATAAACAATGACAAACATCCAAATCATTTGTGATAGATAGAATAGAATAACATTGCCAAGAAGCGTGGTCGCTCTCGAGATCTCTACCAGCATCCTCAACGTCTCTGACTAGACTCTTTACCTCGGGCAAGTCCTGCATGTCCCATCCTGCGGATCGCGGCTTCAACAAGCACTTGTACTTTCTGTGTGTGTGTGTGTGGGTGTGTCCTTCTCACATACAATTCCCTGAATTAATGTCGAGACTACCCTTGTGGAACATATCTCCAAAGGAGCAGTCACGACAATTGCTGTCGGTCCCATGCTGTCACATGCTTTCCCATGCTACGAGCTGTCTGGGTTTGTTGTTCGCTGCTTCTGAGAGAAGCATGAAGGTTGCTCTGAATTGGCCAAAGAAGCGCGCTCACAACACATACAGTGTGCGTGCGCGCGGGCATGTGTGCGTGTGTGCGTGTGTGCGTGTGTGCGTGTGTGCGTGTGTGCGTGTGTGCGTGTGTGCGTGTGTGCGTGTGCGCGTGGTGTGTGGGTGTGTGGGTGTGGGTGGGTGTGTGTGTGTGTGTGTGTGTGTGTGTGAGTGTGCTTGTGCGTGTGCGTGTGCGTGTGCTTGTGCGTGCGTGTGCGTGTGCGTGTGCGTGTGGGTGTGTGTGTGTGTGTGTGACACACCTTAACTCATGCCACCCCAGCAAAAGCTTTGCCTGTCCTGCCAGCAACCTCAATTTGGAGAGGAATCCAACCTCCAAAGCACTGTGTCATCAGCTCAAATTTCGCAAAGATGCTTCACGCGACCGCGATATGCACCCAAACAAACACACTGTGAAGCTGGCAGTCCTTATCCTTGTCGCGCAGGCTGGACATGTCATTGATGATCTTCTCCCGGAATCTTCCGGCGGTTGCCACTGTTTGGAGCACTTTATCTATTGCACCTAGGCAGCACAGGAAAAGAAGGGTGGTCTTCGATCTCATTTCATCTCATATCATCTCTTCACTGTGCCTGAGTGTTTACATGTGTTTACTACATATTTTTGCACCACCGTTTCTAGTCGACTTGCTCCAGCACTGACAAGATCATACAAGATCTAGAATGGTCCAAGGATGTCCAAGGATGTCCAAGGATGTCCAAGGCCAGCACTTTACCCAGTCCGTCAATGGCGATTTTTTGGGTCACCCAGAATCACCCTGAGATCTCACCAAGGTGCGTTGAGCTGCATCTGGTGGCACAGTCCACAGAACCGACCCGGTGTCAGCGCTTGGAGTGACGACGGCTGGAGTAGGATCTCCACCTTTGATTTTGGCCAAGTCTGAAAAACCTTGAAAAACATTGAAAAACTATATCCCACATCGTCCCACCACCAGTACCAAGCACCTCCACTACCAGGCGTCTACCAAGCATTTTGTGCAGTCTCGATTCTTGGCCACTTGAAGCTCTGAGTGCCACACTTGTGGCGGATGGGTTGATGCCAGGGTCCTTCAAACAGTGACTTTCCAGCATACCCTTACGCTGGCAATCATGGCCTAGTTTCAGACTCTCAGTGGTGCTCTTTGCGGTGCACAAACCCTTTATGTCCCTTTATGTCCCTTTATCATATCTCCGTTTGGGCTGAGAAAGGCTGCCAACTGACGGTCTTTTCACTGAAAACATCGGGCTGACACCACAGTCCTCAGGTTCATCAGCAGTCGGGCTTCCGGGGTCAGTCACTGGACTTCCGGGGTCAGCATCAGCTTCGGGTGACTGCAAGAAGAGCGGTGGTCACACTTCGTCACAACAAGTTCTGTCACATGGAGAAAAAATGGAACTCAGCCTCTTAGACACATTCAGAAACAGCTCGAGTCTGGCAAAGTCTTGCAAACACGCAGATGTGCAAATAAATTTCTCAGCAGTACAAATAGATATCGCAGTATCTTTCCGTTCTTGGTCAAATCAACTGAAGATAGCCTCATCTGACATCACACCACCAACAGCTTCTGCACCAGATTGGAGAAGGTGCCGAAGGTCCTTTGTGCTTATGATGCAATGCAGTGCAACATGCGCAGAGACGAGGAAAAAGTCCACCCAGTCCTGGCTCGTCACGTTTCCGCGGCCAGAGGTGTCTGCTGCAATAAAGATCTTTCGAACATCCTCTGGCGAGAATGTGCCTCTCACGAAAAGATGGAAGCAACATCCAAACAAAAACGTAATTGAAGACTTGCAAGCTTGTCAATATGGAGCCAAAGGGAAAACGGCCGATCGTCGCAAAGGAGCAGGTGTCTGTAGTCTTGAAACTTTCGTGAAACTGGTGGCAAGAGAAAAACTCCAGTCAGTGGATTCGCCTTTGAAGACCTTTTTCATTGATCGCTGGAATTCTTCATGTTGGATCACACCATCACCATTGACATCCAAAACTTTGAAGAAGTCTCCAGCGCTCTTGAATCGATCTTTCATAAGTCCGTACCTCAGCACACATGCATTGGCTTACCAAAGTGTGACTTCAACCATCTGAGTCTGAACAAGTGAAACAGTGTCGTCTGATGGCATCTGATGGCTCATGGCCAAAGAAAGGCCCCCGTCCAGTGACGTGTTAAACATCGTGCACTTGGTCCAAGCAACAGATTTTGCACTAGTCGTTGACGCTCCTCCAATTTGGCACTGTCACCACGAACAATTTCACCTTGGTGCAAACATGTGCAAACCAGACATTGTTCTTTGCGCTGCTGATTGCTGGTGATACAAGCTACAAAAATGAAAGGAACCCAGAACGGTTCTGAATTACTTTAAATATCTTTCATCGTTGAATCATTTTGTCAAAAGACCACAATTCTGCTACAATACGATTCTTTGACGACCATATGCCCAGGATTGAAGGCCATTAAGTTGAAGCGATGTTTCTTGGACAGGTTGCCAGAGGGCATCACTTTAAACGGAAATTATTTCAAAGAATGAAAAGCAGCAAATGCATGCAAATACCATTTACATCTGCAGCTTGATGTGATCTATCGGACCTATTGTTCTCACAGCGCCTAAAGCAAGTCGATGAACATGTTGCTTGCTGATCTTACTGCGATAACTGTGTAGTGGCTATCTGTGTATTTCACGTGTCGTCAAAATGGTTCCAACCATACACTCTCTGCCTGTAGGCTGAGATCCCAAACCCAAGGGCGTATCTCGCCACGCGCAGGCTTCTCGTCGGCGAGCACCCAAAACTGTCCTCATCAGAAGAACATGTTCTTGTCATCTCTGTTATTATCTCATATCCACTTGTTTCAGGGGTCAATTCATGTGGAATCTATGGATATCTATGGATATCTTATCAATTCTTATCATGTATTTATCTACAGGTCTATTTCATTCTACCGATTCTTGTCTTATCAAATCTGCCCCTCTTTATTGCGAATGGACTAGACTATGGCAATCTATGGCATGCCAAGGCGGCGCTTCAAAAGCAACCGACCTGACATCCACATCGCGTTGATATGCCTCTGCCTAGTGCATCCCATTGCTGTTCGAGTTTCTCCACAAAGTGTTGCCGCTGTTTTGGCGCTGCACCAGGCTCCAGCGCCTTGACAGAGCCTTGGCAAGATCCACAGGCGGATGTCTTGATGTCTGATGGGCCTGTGGCCTGCCATGTTTTTTCGTTTGGTTTACCTTGTTTGGCCACGTACGTCATGTATCGTCATCTGATATCCTGTCCATACATGTCCCATGCAGTTCATGAATTCCTGAACACAAGATCATCTCCGAAGCTCGAAAGGAAAGAAGTTCAGTGTTCGTTTGCAAACAACATGTCCGAGAGTGAATATCCCCTGAAAGCGCAACAACAATGCCTATCAAAATTCCGTTGTAAATTGTAGTGAAGACTGGGTCAGAGCAGAACACACGCTATTCCCCAAACCCCCGAATATATATCAGCAAAACTGCCAAGTGCACGTTTCTATGGTGTCATTCTGTTCACCCAAGTTGCTGGTTACCTCATCTGGCCTCACAGAATCGAAGCCAACTCTGAAAGATTGTCTGTACCAGTTGTACCATGCATTACCATGCCAAGCTCGACTTTCCAACATTTTCCAACACACAGCAGTTCACAGCAGGCCTGAAATCCAGGTCGCAGTTGAAGAAGCGCAACAGGCAGCGTGCTGCTTCCAACCGCCGTGCTCTGTGACTTGGATCAGCCAGTCTTTCGCCCGAGTCTGGTTCGACCACCACATCATCTTTGGCAAACCTAAAAGCGCTGCGGTACGCTGCGGTCATTACCCTTTAGTTCAGGACCAAATGAACTGGTTGAAGTGTATATGGCTCTCGAATCCACACTTCTGTGGGCACAGGCCAAGGCATACCATATCCCTAAAAGATCCTAAAAGTATCTGATCAAAAAGTCCCAAGAAACTATATAGGAACAACATCGAATAGCATTGAATAACTGCATATATAACATGTCAGAAAGCTAGGACTGGAAACTGGCCAAGTTTTGCGTTCCACCAACAAAACAAACATTCGTGTCACGTCTCGTCAGTCATTTGAGGCTGAGACAGGTTGAGCGAGGACTCTGGCACCTTTTTGCAGCCTGTCACGCTAGGCATACTTGCGTGGTTGACAGCTGCGAAACTCAGGCTTCAATTGGATTACATTGATTTAGAAAGAATTCAGCAGAGGAATGGCAGCATACAATGGTACATAATGGTACGTAATAGTATTGGTACAGTTACGCGCAGACACCCCGTGTCGCCCAGCAAGACTTTTAGGTTTCCAAGGTGTTAGGGTTTAGAGTTAGGGCTTTAGGGCTTATGTGTTGAGGTTTTAATTTTTCTCTTGATGCTTCACTGGTTTTTTGAGGTTTAGGGCTTCTGGTTTAGGGTTTACGGCTTGAGCATTTTATGGTGTTAGGGTTTCGGATGACTTGTGCAACGACACACGGGTCCCCTACCTAAGCTTTTCAGGAATGGCAAAACCATGTTTGGCCATACAGTTGCAGTTTTCAATAGCTTTCATACCGCGTCACAAAATGCCTGAGCAAATCCAGAGGTTTGCATGGCCCGGAAGGTGTTCGGACTCCAAATGCTTGGCCCGTCGCAGGGCTGCAGCCTGGTACGTCTGAGGCCCGGCCCCGTTCCAATCGCAACAAGGGCTCTGAAATGGCACGAATTGGCTATGAATCAAAACTCGGGGGCCCTGGTTTTCACATCTAAATAGCTAGGAAACTGCTGCTTGTTGATGTTCATCCCTTGATTCACTTGGAATTCAATGGTATCATTGGTTCTGTGATGTTCTGTGTTGACCCATCCCGGAGTCAAAACCGATTGACCCGTCGCATCGCAGGCGCCTCCGCCATAGACACTGCCATGGTCTTTGGGCCCACCACCAGCATGATGATGACCGACTTCATTCGCCGCACATTCAGTGTCGTGAGGGCCTTGGTCTCAAGTAACTAATGCCTTTCTGATCGGTGAACTGATGGGGCCTCTGCTTTGATATGGCAAAGGTGAGAGAAATTGAAGTATCTATTTATATATATATAGATTATGATGCAACTATGATGGAACATTAGCATTCAATGATATTCAATGGACAATGGTCCTCCCAATCACTGATGTATCATGATGTGTTGTTTTAAATATAACGGCAGAATCTGGCATCTGCCATTCTCCAGTCACGAGGCAAGTGACGTTGGCCGTGTGGTTTGAAGAGATCAAGGCGTTGCCGGTGCACTTCAACTTGGTCTTCAGCCCAGCCATTTGGAATTTCGCCAGCTGGAAGAAGACACCAGACTGCACATGGCAGGTGTAAATGGTGAGATCACCTGGGGAAAACCTGTCTGTGAGCATCTTATGTATGATCTGGTTATATGGTTTATGAAAGCATGTGCTGAAATCTCGCACCAAGGAAGTGTACAAAGAATGTTTCACCGACACGCAAAAAAGAACAGGCACCAAATCATAGAGCGAAAGTCTCTCATCTCCCACCTCCTCTGGCTGATTTTCCTTCTCAAGAATAGTCAGAGGCCACTCCACCTGCTATGGGAAGGCGATGAAAAGGACAGCCTTCAATTCTGACTCTGGATTGGGAGTTACTTTCCAACTTAAAAATGGGCGATTCTTAGGTCTAGGTTGGGGGATGGCAAAGTTTGCATCAATCTGCCCACATGTATGACTATGTATGAGTACAGTATGGGTTTAAATTGGATGGTGCGCTACTAGACATATCAAGTCCACGTATGGTTTCGAGGTAAACATGGCGAATTGAGCCCCAAAGTCACACCATGATCATGAGAATCTGCAATTCCACCCCGGAATCCATCATGACTCTTCCATCTTCACATATTGCACGTTAACTTTTTCTCTGCTGCATGGATTCCCAGCTCAGATCAGTTCAGAATCAGACCCTGTTTCTTCTCGTTGACAACCGGTCGGAGTCATACAAAGAAGCATGAAATTACTTCGCCTGGCTTTGCCGAGCTCAAAGTCGCAACAAAATCAACAAATTGGAGTATACTGGTTTTTCAACTAAGAGGTTGTCCATAAAATGGCCGTCCAATTATGCAGCCGATTACGTATTTTGATGCTTCATGACTTATGACCATTTACAGTAGTAGTGACCATGAAAATTTATGACGTTGTAATTGAACATTCAAACTCGGCATTTGCACGTCAAGTCAGCAAATCGATACGCTGCAGGAGTTTTCGGCAGCGTGTACCGGGGTCGTGGCTGGTGCTTCATGATGCTTCTCAATCTTGTGTCACAGTTTTACAGGACAAGCCTGACTACAATCTAGGATAATCTAGGCACTGGTCTTGACGGAATCTTGTCTCACCATTGAACCAAGTCTCAGGACTTAAGCACCATCCCACCCAACCACTGCATACAGTAGACTGTAGACGTCACGCCAGCTTTGGACGCTTCCTCCCATTCACATTGGCCACGTAGTGCATTTCCTGAGGTTCGAACGTCTTCAAACGTGTGCCCTGCTGACGTTTAAGAGATTAATGAATAGTTCAAACGTTAATACTGTCCACCCCAAGACGAGTCAGCCCTCAGTTTCTTAATTAGGTGGGTCCCCAAATGTGGTATTGCTGTGTATAATTAATGAATTAATGATAAGTCCAGTTATGAACGGTGACTTGCAATATTATCCCATATTCATAAACTGCCCCCTATCTGTCGGTTGTACTGCATCGCTGTTGCCGGTGCCTCGAAGCACTTCACTCCAAAGGTTTCTCCCTGCATAGAGATTCGAAGTCACCAAGCAAAGTCATCCAGAAAACTGCTTAATGAATCTGTTTACAGTACACGTGTCTCTACACTATCAACATTGTACTTTACAATCTTTATATTTTTTATAATCTATATTATCTATACAATATGTAAACAATGTACGAGTAATTTCTAGATTGTGTTCATCACAGATTTCTGTCCATGTCCATGTTCTGCTCGCAGACACCGATCCCAAATCAAGCCTGCAGCAACAGGGCATCGAAACAAAGAAAGCCTCGAAAACGGAAAGTTGCGGCAAGTCATCGGAAGAGCACTGTGGTGTGCGAAAACTACAAGCACCCATGAGCCACAAAAATCAAAAAAAACTGAAAGTTCCAGAAATATATCTTTGACATAAACATTGGGTGGGGAAACAGTCCGAACCGAGGCGCTCCAACACCTTCCAACAAATCCTGGCGAATGAATCTCACAGAATCTCAGGGAAGAAATGGATAGAAAATGTGGAGCCAAGGCCACCAGGCTGTCACCTGGGTGACTGAACAGCTCTGATCACCCCACTTCCCAGGTCCCGGGTCCTGGAACATCTCAAATATTCCCTGTCAGCACAAGATGACTCAGATTGACTCAGCATCGTTCATCGCTCAGCATGGTTCAATACGATTCAGCTGGAAGGCGATTGAACCCATGCACTACTCATCACTGAAACGTTGTGATATCTTGTGGTCATGTGACTATCATCTTGGTCGTGTCATTGAGTGGAGGAAACATGATGAAACTGGACGCGCTTGAAATGTTGAAGCCCCCAGGACATTAATGACTACAGTGGTATAGCACTCGCAACATGTCATGGCACGTTTGACTCCTTGATGGAGTGTCCCCAGAATCTTTTGAACTGCACTGCAATGGCCTGCATCTACGGCCATGATCGGTTTATTGGAGCTGAATCAAAGATGTCCCGCGAAGCAAGAGATGAAGAATCATGAAGAATCCAATGAATCAAGAGATGAATCCAGAGAATCCACCCCAGAACGCAGCTCCCGGCCTTCGGCTTGGGTTTCCAAGCATTAAAGGCATCGTCCATTAAGGATCTCTCCTCTTGACCATCGAGGCCAGTGGCGCAGAAGCGCCAGGTCCTCATGGCGGCCCGCAAAGTCGCGTGGTCGTTCCGTTCTTCAATTTCTGCAAGGTCGATCCACGGACACTTGCTGAACTTGGGTTTGTTCATAAGGATCGGCTCAAACTTCTCCACCTCCCCGAAGCGGACGGTCTTATTTCCGACAAGCTGTCGCTTGATCGCATTGAGGATTGTCCGCCGCATCGGTGGAAGTCGAATTTTCAATTCTTCCAACAAAAATTTGTCGTTGACCTTCCGCAACCCGCCATTTTTCACAACCTCCCCAATGGCAGACACGAACTTGGTGCCCAACTTCTCCCTCTGAGCCCACTCTGTGAGCTCCTCCACACTGCAGCACTCCTGCAGTTCGGGAACTGGACAGCGAGATGTGAACCTCTCTTGCATTGCCCATGGTGTTTTTACATTTTACAATGTTTTATCCATCCCACTTGGGTTGCGCATTGTTGTCGATGTTTTGTTTTATTTTCATGTGCTGTATAGTACTACACATATGTACGATCTATGTATATATATATATACTATATATATATACTATATAATCGAAGGAAGTTTAGAAGTGAAACTTCCGACAATATGGACAGTTGAAAAGCAGAGGTGAGAAGAGTCAGAAGAGAAAGAGTCAGAAGAAAGAAGATGCAGATGCGCGAAAAGGTAGGAAAGTCGCGAAACACTGTGTTTTTCCAATGATTTGGGGCTCCGGAGGGTGGAAAAGTAGGCTCGCTAAAGCGGCGGGTGCGGAGCCAGCTGGCCAGATGAGAGATGAAAAATTGCACGCCGTTGTGGCGCGAAGCACATTTCCAAGTCAAAATATACAAAACACCAGGGGTTCGGACCACTTTTGGAAGTTGAGATGTCGAAAAAGTGCACGCCGTTGTGGCGCGAAGCACATTTCCAAGTCAAAATTTCCAAGTCAAATTGTACAAAACACACCATTCTCGGACCACTTTTGGAAGTTGAGATGTCGAAAAAGTGCACGCCGTTGTGGCGCGAAGCACATTTCCAAGTCAAAATGTACAAAACACACCAGGTCTGGACCACTTTTGGAAGTTGAGATGTCGAAAAAGTGCACAACGTGTGGCGCGAAGCCCATTTTCAAGTCAAAAGTGTTAAAAACTGACGGTCTCGGACCACTTTTGGAGGTTCAGATGTCGAAAAAGTGTCGAAAAAGTGCACGCCGTTGTGGCGCGAAGCACATTTCGAAGTCAAAAGTGTAAAAAACTGAGGGTTTTGAGCCTTTTTTGACGTGAAGATGTGGTTGTTGATCAAAATTCCTTTATCCCGGAACGGCCATTCTTCGCGAATAAAAATTTTACTTTCGCGAAACTTTCGCGAACTCCATGTTTATCTTTCGCGGGGCCCATGTTGGCCAACAACACCTCTTATGAAGATTCGTTCACCACCTGCCAAATTACGCCAGAGAATCACGGATCACTTCTTGGTAGCCTTTTAAACATGCAGCTAGCATCACGGAATCCCTTCTCAGGACAGTTTTTTTTTGCAAAGTTTACTGGCCCACCCCCTTCAACATGCACTTTGACTTTCGCCCGCTCTTTCGCAGAACTTTCGCGGAACTTTCGCGAAAATATCCCTATTCACAGACCCCGGCCATCAGCAGGGGGTGCACTGAAGGAAAAGCGAAGACCAGGGGCCTTGGTGTTTGGCTCTCGCAAAGCCTCACTTTTGGAAACTTGGCTACTGCTACTCGCATTCTCTGGTGCCCTTCTCCTGCTGGACCCCGGGCGGCAGCGGGTGGCAGCTCTTTACATATAATGATAATACCCAACTTTCGCGAAACTTTCGCGAAATAAAATTTTACTTTCGCGAACTCGAAAAAAAACTTTCGCGAGGGTTTCCAACATAACATGCACGGCTTTCGCAATTAAAACTCCTTACAAGGACCTTTAGATCGATCATCATGTCGAAAAAGTAGACACTGATTAACTTAACTAACTTGACTAACTTAACTAACTTCACTAACTTAACTACCCTAACTTCGACGACAACAGCAACAGCAACAGCAACAACAACAACAACACCAACACCAACACCAACACCAACCACAACAACTACAACAACTACAACTACAACTACAACAACTACACAACAACTACAACTACAACTACAACTAGAACTACTACAACAACAACAACAACAGCAACAACAACAACAACTACTACTACTACTACAACTACAACAACAACTACTACTACAACTACACTACGCAACAACTACAACCACACAACAACTACAGCCACAACAACAACAACAACTACTACTACTACAACTACAACTACAACTACAACTACAACTACAAAACAACTACAGCTACAACTATATGACTGCAACTACACTACACTAATTACATTACACCGCAACTACAACTCCACTACGCTACAACTACAACTACAGTTGCAGTACATCACACTACATCCAGCAGGTGAGGAAGAGGTGACCACTGCAACCATTGCAACCCCTCCAGCAAACACAACTCCAACCACCTTTCGGTCAATCAGTGGCTTCGCTCTGCCATCCCTGATTCACAACAACCAACGTCTCCTATAGGTTTCCTATTTTTGAAACTTCCGCCACCGCCTTGCGCGGTACTACTGGTATATTACACTGTTTGCTACATATGATACATGCATTATATATATATTACATGAGATATCATATATTGTATATTCGATATTAAATATTCTACATTATGTACTGTATATTCTATAATATATTTTCCCGAATGCGTAGCAAGGGTTCCCGTTTCAGTCTGGGGGTCTGGGGGTTGAGGGTGTGTTCGCCTCGACGTTGCGTTTGTGGTCGCAACCGTCCGCAACCGTCCGCAACCGTCCGTAACCGTCCGCAACCGTCCGTACGAACTCCGTATGGCCGTGCCTATGGGAAGTTCTGCAGAGGTGGTCATTTTTGGAGGTGTCCAATGTGTCGTTGTTTCGTTTCGCGTGGCAGGCGTGGCACTTCGTGACATTCAGACGTGTTCTGCAACGTGTCGAAAATCGTTTTGCGTGGCAGGCGCAATACTTTTGCGACGTTTTCAGAAGATTCCGTGGCAGGCGTGGCAATTTGTGAGATGTGCTGAAAATTGACGGAAGCCTCGCATGAAACATCGATTTTGAGGTAGCCGATTCTGAGGCTGCAAACTGTCAAAATTGGAGGAAGTCTCGCACGAAATGCTCGTTTTGGTGCTCCCACGCGTCTCGTCTCGAGTCTCTGGTTTTCCTGTGGCTTCGCCGTGTCTATGAGGGAAGCCGCAAAACCTCTCCTTTTCGAAGGTTTTTACAAGCAGGTTGTCATGTCGTTTTGCGTGGCAGGCGTGGCACTTCGTGGCATTCCAACCTGTTTGATAACGTGTCGAAATTGTCAAAATTGGAGGAAGTCTCGTACGAAATGCTAGTTTTTCTGCATCCACGTGTCTCGTCTCGAGTGGCTGGTTTTCAGTGTCTATGGGGGAAGCTGCAAAACCTCTCTTTTTCGAAGGTTTCCAAGCAGGTTGTCATGTCGTTTTGTGTGGCAGGCGTGGCACTTCGTGACATTGATAACGTGTTGAAAATGTCAAAATTGGAGGAAGTCTCGCACGAAATGCTCGTTTTTCTGCACCCACGTGTCTCGTCTCGAGTCTCTGGTTTTCCTGTGGCGTCGCCATGTCTATGGGGGAAGCTCCGCACTCCACACTCTACACTTTACACTCCACAATTTACACTTTAGACTCCACACTCCACACTCCACACTCTACACTTTACACTCCACACTTTACACTTTGCACTTTACACTCCTCACTCGACACTTTACACTCCACACTCCACACTTTACACTCCACGCTCCACACTCTACACTTTACACTCTACACTTTATACTCTACACTCCACACTTTACATTTTACACTCCACACTTTACACTTTACACTCCTCACTCCACACTTTACACTCCACACTCCACACTCTACACTTTACACTCTGCACTTTACACTCTACACTCCTCACTCTACACTTTACACACTCCACACTCCTCACTCCACACTTTACACTCCTCACTCTACACTCCTCACACACTCCCCACTCTACACTTTACACTCCGCACTCCACACTTTACGCTCTACACTCCACACTTTACACTCCTCACTCCACACTTTACACTCCGCACTCCTCACTTTACACTCCACACTTCACACTCCACACTCCACACTCTACACTTCCCACTCCACACTCCACACTCCACACTCCACACTTTACACTTTACACTCCTCACTCCACACTCCACACTCCACACTCTACACTTTACACTCTACACTCGACACTCTACACTTTACACTCTACAGTTTACACTCTACACCCCACACTCCACAATCTACACTTTACACACTCCACACTCCTTACTCCACATTTTACACTCCACACTCTACACTCCACACTCCATACTCTACACTTTCCACTCCACACTCCACACTCTACACTTTACACTCCACACTCCACACTTTACACTTTACACTCCTCACTCCACACTCCACACTCGACACTCTACACTTTACACTCCAAACTCCACACTCTACACTTTACACTCTACACTCCACACTTTACACTCCGCACTCCTCACTTTACACTCCACACTCCGCACTCCACACTTTACACTTTACACTCCTCACTTTACACTTCACACTCCACACTCCACTTTCTACACTTTCCACTTTCCACTCTACACTCCACACTCTACACTCCACACTCCACGCTCCACACTTTACACTCCTCACTCCACACTCCACACTTTACACTCCGCACTCCTCACTTTACACTCCACACTCCACACTCTACACTTTCCACCCCACACTCCACACTCTACACTTTACACTCCACACTCCACACTTTACACTTTACACTCCACACTCCACACTTTACACTCCACACGCTACACTCCACACTCCACACTGCAGACTGGTAACAGGGGAAATATGTACAAGACTGTTCAAATAAACTATTGCAGAAAAGTGTTCTGCGTGATTGCATATCCATGTGTTTTGACATCTGTACCATTAACATACGTGTGAGCATTCGGGTTCGTGGGCTGCATCTTGTTTTTTTAATCATATCGTATATATTGTATAGTGTATAGTGTATATTGCATATTTTACGTGCTATATATTATACATGACATTGTACACCGTACATTAAATGCTATACACGATATATAATATACTACATACTATATACTACATACTACATATATACTACATACTTACTACATACTACATGCTATATGCTATGCACTATGTACTATATATACTGTATGTACTATATACTATAATATGGTATATACTATAGGTATATACTATAGATATATACTATAGATATATACTATAGATATATACTATAGATATATACTATAGATATATACTATAGACTATAGATATATACTATAGAGAAATACTATAGATATATACTATAGATATATACTATATACTATTTACAGTACTATATATAATTAGATATTTTTCCCCGTTTACAGGTTTTATGGTTTTTGACGAAAGGGCCTCAGCACTTGATGTTTAGATGCCGTTTTCGTCCTCAAAGACTTCAAGGTGCATCGGGGAAGCGGTGCAATGGACACCCCGTGGTTGGGGGCTGTGGCTTTCTCAATTGGTTGGTTGCTGCGTGAGTGGACTCTCCCTCAAAAGGGAGATCAAGAAGTTTGCAAATGTCAGTGCACTGTTGCTGCCCCCACCAACTTGGAGTCCAACTGGTCATCTCCGCCGCTTTGGGTGGTGATCTTTGTCGGTCTCATCTTGGTGGCTTTTGGTAACACAGCGCTAACTCTTCGATTCTCGTATCAGGACACTAGTACGGGACTGGACAAGACTGTGTCTGTGGCAGTGAAAGGCAAAGCCAAAGACATTTACGGAAGCGCCAAAGGCTTGTCTATCAGCAATTAGACATGGCTGTTCTAAACACTGCTTCACTGAGGTTTTTGAATTTCCGGGAGATCCCAGAGGTTTTTCACACCCGCCTGATCGTAGAGCACATTGAGCGGATGGACTACTTGGTGGCCACACCAGACCTAGATCTGTTTTTGGGTTTGTCCAACAGTGATTTGGTCGACTGCATCCCTGCATTGCCTGGACGGGGGGTTCCACCCTCCATCAACCCTGCTACGCCTTTGCTCCCGTGACAGCGGCTGAATTGTCAGCTCTGATTGCTGCATGAGCTGTGCCAGCGGCAGCCCCTCCGCAGGCTGCAGGCGATGAAGTTTGGGTTTTGGCTGAGTGTTGGAATGGGATGAAGCTTGGTGATAGGGTTGACCCCCAGTAGGACACCCTCAACTAGGTGATCTCGGTCTCATGACAATGGGCGTTGGAGGGGCGCATGCGAAAACAGTGACCATTAGGCCATTAGGCGGGTGAGAGAGGATGACATTCCTAGATACTGCGAAGAACGAGTACGGGCGATGCGAACCTCAGAGGCTTCTGTTGGGCGAAGATAGATTCGTGGCGGATGACGTGCGGACGCTGGAAGTCCGATATGGTGCCAGTGGTGAGAGATTGAGGACCTTCAGGGAGTCCGTCAAGGAGATCCAACAAGTTGAGTTCGCTGATTTCCCATTGATGCCTCGCACTACGCTCGACTATGCAAAGGCCATCGCGGCGGTGAGTGAGAGCGCAGTGGCACAGCCTCATATGTGGGTAGGGGCTTCCCGTATCCCTGAGGGGGACCGGAGCATCTTTGAAGATGAATGCCTGGCCCGAGTGCTGGATGCCGCAGTGACATACGATTGCCTGGACATCACCAATCTGTGCTGTATGGAACTTGTGGTTCGGCATCGCCAGTTGATAGCATACGCTCACTCCCAGAGTCCAGGAATGCCTTCATATCTTGCCGAGGACCATTGCATGGGGCAGCCGCGTAGAGCAGGAGGTGGTATTGTTACTGCTTCTTTAACAGACCATGTTTCGAAGCAGATGGCTGCCCAGAGTAAAATCATGAAAGAAAAGCTAAAAATGAGGAAGCAAAAAGCATTGGCCCCCCAGTGGTCAGGGCAGTGGCTGACTGCTGTGAGATGTGCAAAAAGGCAGAGGCCGTTGGAGCAGCCGCGTTTTTCACGTTCCTTTTCCAGACCAGCGGACCCGACATGTTTTTCCTCTGCCTTTGTTGATCGTGGAGGAGCTGGAAAATAGGAAGGTGTGCAGGGCTGTTGCCAGAAGAATTCATTTGAGAGCTGAGATAGCCAAAAGAACTAATCGGGTCACTGCTGCCTTCAATTCACTTTTTTTTCGGAGGCGGGCCGGACTGCTAGTGGCATCAGCGCGACGTTTGGATGAGCTGCCGTTGAACCAAAGGTTGGCAATCTCCGATATTTTACGTTGCGTGAAGAAGTTGGGCCATCCTCCTTTGCATGCTCATTGCTCTGAAGCCTTTCAGGCGCTTCGAGCGGCCAGCTCTACTTATGGCAACTTTGAGGCTGGCGTGGGTGACGTAGTGCCGATGGATTTGGCTCAGCTGTCTCTTCCTGAGGAACGGGTGGCTGGGGTAAATCTCGTCAGTGCGCTCTCTGGGCCTCTGCAAGAGGTGGTCATGAACTTTGAAGATCATATGCTGCAGGACGCCGATGTCTGACAAGTCCGCCGAGTGACCTGGAGTCGCTGCGGCCTTATGATGATCCCTGTCTCAAAGAGCGCAGTGTGTACCCCGACTTCATCGCAGAGTTGTGCAAGAGGGGTGTTCTTAGGTCCTCGCAGAAATGCTGTGGCCGTGTTGGTGCTTTTGCTGTTTCAAAAAAACCTAAAGTGGCTGATGGTAATCTAATTCCCCGTCAGAGGCTGGTTCTGGATTGTCGCATGGTCAATGGTCTTTTCAGACCATCCCCACACACCAACCTGGGGTCTTTGACGGCCCTCAGCGAGATGTCTATTCCTGATGGTCAGAAGCTTTTCATCTCAGGTGCTGACATCAAGGGCTGCTTCTATGCAGTCCGAGTGGAAGAGGCACTGAGTGATTATTCTGCTTCATGCAAGACATCACCGGGCATGAAGTTTATTTGGCCACTGGGGGTGAATTTGGGGCACAGTATCAAAGCGATTTTTATTCTCCAGCGATCAGCGTGCTACCCATGGGGTTCGGTTGGTCTTTCTATTTGGTGCAGTGTATCCAGAGTCATCTGTTTGTCTGGCACTTGACATACCGCAGCAGCAACTGATCTTGGATGGTTTTCCTGCACCAGTTTTGGAAGAAGGGGGTTGTGTTGCTATGCCATATTGCGATAATTCACATGTCCTGTCGTATGATGAGCAGATCTGTAACAACGCATGTGAGAATGCTGAGCAAGATCTCAGGCAACTAGGTTTTACAGTTCATGAAGAAAAGTACGCAAACACTCACTTCAAGACCCTTGGTGGAGTAGTCGATGATGACTGCGGCGAGGTGCGTGCCACAGTGGAGCGGCTGTGGGCGTTGATTCTCGCATTGAGCACATCGCCTAACACAAGGTGCACCCTGATGTCATTCAGAGGTTTGTTGCGTCATGCTATGGTGGTTTGCACCATGAATAGATATGGCATGTGTATTTTTCGACACTTGTATGACTTTGTGCAGATTGGCGGGGGCGCGCGATTCCTCAACCTCCAAGCGAAAAGTGAATGCTGAAACTTTGTTGGCTTAATGCCTATGTTATTCATTGTTATTCAGCTCCATGAGAAGGCAATGGTCCTCTACTGTTAACTATGCGATTTGCCTATTCAGTCCCCTTGCCAATACACCCATTTAACCTGGGTGTTCCAATTTTATAAGCGATCCTTTGAAAATGCCCTTCAGTGGCCATCTATAAAATTGAAACCCTGACAGACACATACATAAGCAGCCCTATAAAATCACAGCCTGCTAGTAACCCATCAATATCATCAAGCCCAACAACACTACAAAGTTGGGACACCCAGGCTAAATGTGTGCGTGGTACTAGCTCCAAATTGACCTCTATAGAAAATTGAGGCCATCCAAAATGATTTGATCATAGGTGTTTTTTTAAATTTGGTGTCCCAAGTCGAATTTTGGGGGGGCATCTATGTTCCTTCGATTATGTGGTACCCAATTTTATCTCAGTTTAAGTAATGCCCCAATTCTGTGGAGGCACAAAAGTCAAACCATTTCAAGCCTCCAATTTTGTAGCAATCGAACCCTATAGAACTGGAGCCCCTGACCCGAAGGCAGTTTTCAGATGTTTTTAGGGACTATCAAATTTCAGCCCTCAAGGTCCACCCAAAACCTGACATGTTTGTTCATATTATGTTTTTGTTTTTTCTTAATGCATGTAGAAGCACGATGCAAGAAGCCATCAAATCCCATCAAATCCGCACATATCATTTCATATCATATCATGTTTTTTGTTCATGTTTTTCTCTTCTCCAGCACATGCGCATTGCGCATGCTTGACCGCTCTGATCTAGCAAAAAAAATAGGTGCTATAAAATTGGGACCCTGGCATGCAGCACATTGCAGGTAGCTACAACCCTTTGGTGACCAAGTTGTTTCATGAAACCATGCATTGATACACTATAAATTTGGCAACTGAACAAAACCATACAAAACCGATGTATGTCCCTGTAGAATTGCAGCCTCATATACAATTGGAGCCCTAGGTCACTAAATTTAGGCGCCCAAAAAAAAAATAAAATTGGGACCCGGAGGTTTGAGACAAAATAACAAGGCAAACAGGGCAGCTGAAATTGAGGGGGGGACCTGTATTTAAAAATCGTTTTATATAGCACCTAGGTGTCCAATTCTATAGGGGAAATTGGCTGGAGGATCCTATTCATGCCGTACCTGAAGGTGATCGTTGGCAGGAACGCTGGCGATACAAGAGGCTGCCACGTACAAGTATTGATGAGTTTGGGGATGAGCATTTGACCGACAACAAGAATTTTCCAAGAAAATGGAGAAAAGTTGATGAGCATATTACCATCAAAGCGGGCAGCATTTGTTTCTGGTAGACAATCTGGCATTGGCAATGGCAGTGAACAAGGGTCGTTGTCACAATGTGGCCATGTTGCGAATCACGCAGAAGATTGCGGCTCTGGCCTTAGCGGGTGGTTTTACTGTCCGTTTGAGATGGATACCTAGTGAGTTGAATGTGGCAGATGGCCCATCTAGAGGGCATCTCCTCCCGGGTCCTTATCAGAAAACAAACGCAGGGCCCCAAAGCAACTCCCTCAACTCGTGTCCTATCCAAGAAGAAACAAGCTCCAGCTCACGGCGTTGGAGCGACTCGGGCTTTGAGCAGCAAGTCGTTGAAAGTGGCCAAGCTGGAGAAGACAGTTCAGAAACGAGCAGAGGGAGTGTTGGTGCAAGAGGACAAGGCGGAGATTCCCAAGAAGAGGCGCTCTATCCAGCGATTGCCGTTGAAGGAGGAGGCCAATAGCGAGGAACAACAAGCTGACTCTCCTGGAAGAGAGGAGTGCTTCCAGCGAAGTGCAGCACCAATATGGCCAACATTTGAAGAGGTTCGAGAATTTCTGCCGGGAGGAAGGCGCCAGTTGGCCTCCCAAAAGGTGCGGCGAGTTTCTGGCAGATTTCTTGGATCTAGAGTTCATTCAAGGAAAGGCATCAAGCGAAGGAGAGAAGCTAGTGGCGGCAGTAGAGTACAAGTTCGCCAGCCTGCGTGGTAAGTTGGTTCACAGTCGTCGGGCCTTGAAGGGGTGGAGGAAGGAGAGGCCTGCCTCTTCCCGCCTTCCCCTGCCAAGGTTGATTTGCCATGGGATGGCGATGATCATGGTTGCCGCGGGGAAAAGGTTGTGTGTTGCCAGTGAAGGGGGGCAGGAAGACAGTACCAATGGTATGCGGTCATCGTCCGAAATTCCTTGGATGCAAAGCCCGACAAGGTCGGAGCGTTCGACAGCACTGTGATTCTGAACAGCAAGGGGGGAGAATTTTTGGGGCCCCTGATTCACCACAGGGTCAAGGAGTTGAAGTCCCTCGGACACAAACTCTTTCCATTCGATGCAGCCCAGTACAAGATGTTTTTTGTGGAGGCAGGGGAGATGTTGAACCTGGATGCTCTTCACCCTTACCAGACACGGCATGGGGGAGCAGCAGAAGACCTCAACGGCAAAGAGCGCGACCACGCCAATGTCAAACAGCGTGGCCGCTGGATGACAGATCAAAGAGCACGACGGTACACAAAAACTGGAAAGATCCAACAGATGATCAGCAGGTTGTCAGCCGGACATCTGGACTTTTGTCGTTGGTCTCTTCTCAACATGGAGCTCGTTATGAAAGGTTTGACTTCCCCAAAGATGCCGTGACCAGCTTAGGATGGCCTGAAGTTTTTTCGATGAGGTCGATGCCTCCGAAGTTTTGCTTGGAGTTGTTTGCAGGTACAGCACGTGTCACCAAATGCCTTCTCAAGAAAGGCCTGTTGCCGTTTCCAATCGATATTTGCATTGACCCCCGGCAGAATGTTTTGCATGTTCATGTCGGGCACACACTTCTTCATTTGATTCAAGGAGGTCATATTAGATGTTTGTGGGTTGGTATTCCTTGCACTTCGTTTACTCGTGCACGTAAACATGATGGTTTGGGTCCGGGCCCTATCCGTAGTGAGCACCATGTTTGTGGCTTGCCTATATAAAACTCTGCTGATAAGAAGAAAGTCCGCGAGGGCAATGCGCTGTTGCAGGTATCACTTCGGCTGTTGAGTGCATGTGAACAACTGGGCGTACCGTATGCCTTGGAAAATCCAGCTTCGAGTTTCATATGGGACATGCCTTCAATGCGTGCATTCATTCAGAAGTATACCGTGAAATCAGTCACTCTGGATTTGTCAGTATGGTGAACCTTGGAAGAAACCCACAACTCTTATTGGATGTTATTGGGAATTTTTGGTACCTTTCACCATTGCATAGCAAATGCAGCACCATTAAAAACAAGTGCAGTCGCACCCAACGGCCACACACCGTCCTGGCAGGACGTGACAGCTCCGGATGTTTTTGGACACTTCAAGCTCAGCCCTATCCTTGGCTATTTGCTGAAGTGGTGGCGGCTAATGCGGCCATTGCCTTGCAAGCGTGACTTGCAGGGATTTGGGATGATATCAGACGTTGAGATTTGAAGGTTCATGACTGGATGATATTTGACGTTGAAATTTGAAGGTTCATGACAAGATGATATCAGACGTTGAGATTTGAAGGTTCATGAGTGAACTGGCGGATGATATCACACGTGAGACTTGAAGGTTCATGGCTGATTTTGCTGTGGCCCTAAGTGATGCGAAGAAGAATCACAGACCCACATAAACACAACGTGTTGCAAACAACTTGTGCTGAAATGTCAGCACGCTGGCAGCCAAAAAAGAAACAAGTGCGCTGGATCAGATTGGAGTCATATGTATATATATATATATAATTATATATATATACACACACCAAATTATATGTATATATATATATGTTTGTCATAGTTTATCTAGCTCATCTTGATCTTTGCAGTGCACGTAATGGAGGAAAGTAGAGGGAAAGAAAATCTCGGGGCAACGCAATCATCACAATTCGAAGCCGTGCAGAAGAGCCCCAAATACTCCACAGATCCCAATGCTGCAAGGTAAGGTTGAAAAGGGTACTAGACTGTGGAAAGAATGGAAAAAGTGGGAAAAGAAGTATATATATATATAATAGTAGGTACATATGCAATGACAGAGTCACAATGCTCCCCCCAAATGCCACTCTCTCAAACGGCGCAGCTCGTCCTCTGAACCCTCGGGCCCAATATCCTATGGCTTCGACAGGATCAAGTTACATCAAGTCCAAGTGATGTCACCTGTCCTCTTGATTCATCTGGCCCTACGTTCGACCGCAAGTCCTCGAAGGAATCATCGAATTGTGTGCGCCGTTGGAGCAATTCCGCGAAAAGATCCTGTTGTCTGCGTGACAGGAAAAGAAATGCAAGACTGCAAGACAATGCGAGACATGCCAAACCCGGATGCTGCGAGACTACATCATCCTTTGTGCAATGACAGGTTTGAAAAGACCCGCGCAATCACATGGGTCACGGTGCACCCTCCAACATGTGGCTGTCTCAAACTGCGCGGCTCGTCCTCTGGTTGGTGCTCAGTAGAGGAAGTAGAAGGCAACAGGTCCTATGGGTGCGATAGGTAAAACATCCTATGGGTTCAACAGGAATGAGCCCAAGCCATTTCACCTCATTGATTTTTCCTGCCTGCAGCCTGTCGGAAAAATAAATCGGAACAAGGCACTATACTGTTTATGTACATTATGATTATTATTATATGTATATACACACATAATATATATAAATATATACATATAATGTAATTGTATATAATGTAAAATTATATTATATTATATTATATTATAAAATATTGTATTCCATTATGATATATTGTATTATATTATATTATATTATATTCTATTATAGTATAGTATATTATATTAAATTATATTATATTATATTATATTATATATATATATATGTGTGAAAGATACGACAGTCTGTAGTTGCGAAAAGATCCATCTGCATCCTAGTTTCCGGGATGGCTTCCTGCTCATGTCAAGACCCTATTTGACCTTGTGGCGTGGGGGTTTCAGCCACGTATATCCACGTATGCCATGTTTGTTTTGATAGATTGAGCATGATTGAACAATGTCTGTCTCCAAGTCATTCGTTGACCCAAGGCCTTCGCTTCACAAGTGGAAGCTTCAGAGCTGAAAGGGCTTTCGAACTCCTAGCAGTACCAGTTACCAGAGATAGATCATGCAATATATGCAATCCTGATTGCTGACTTTTCTGCGCTCTTGCCTCAAGTCTCAAATCTCAACTGCTCATCAAGCTCCCACCTTGTCGGCTTCCATGGCTGCGGCGAAGCAAGTCACCGAAAGTCCGATAGTCGCAAGCAGGAAAACAGAATGTGCCATGAAAACCCATTGCATCATATCTAATGCTTTTTTTTTGGCGCCAATGATTCATGGAGTCTGCAAGGATGCCGCCTCTTGAGCCAGTGGATACTGCAGGTCGGCTCAGCTGGACAAACCACATAGCACAAGAAGAGCTATGTCATCTTGCAAGATTTGCGGTTAGCCTTGCAGTGCATTGACATGCAAAGCAGATCAAAGCAGTTTCACAAAAATCACAAAGACTTTCAGACCCAAAGTGACCCAAACACTGCAAGTTGATCAAGCGACTCTATGGCTTGACCTTGTACGCTATACTCAGCTCCTTGGCATGTGCTTTCAACATCTTTCAGCACTCCAAACAGCAGGAACCTTGCCTCGCGCTCTCGCTCGCGCCCCACATGCACTTCAACTTCCTTCTCCTTTTCCTGCTGCTTTTCTTGCTCCTTTTCCTTGCAAACGCAGTGGAGAAGAGCATGAAACTACCCTCTACCACTAGCTTGCGATCTTGAGCCTGCATCGAAGCGTAGGACTGGCCCTGCCTGCTGCCGGGTGATCTCTGCACCTAGGTCACCTGGCACGTGTGTCATGGCAAATGGCGAAGAGGCCTGGGAAGTTCTGGAAATGTAAGCGCAAAATTGTTGCTTCACTCAACGCACCTATGCACATCTCAATAGTTGAGACATGTTGAGACCATCATTTCACTCCAGAATGCATGATAATACAATATGATAATACATATCTATATTTCCGGCAGTTTCCACCCGCACGAGAGATGCCTCCATCCTTGCTTCCACCAGCATCTCCGATGAGCTTGGCGCAATGTGCCTTTTCCTTGTCGTTCATGATGTGTTCCTGCACTCGATGAGCTCAAAATCAGATTCACTCCGTCGACTCAACACACAGCTGCTGCGCATGATTCCGCCATTTTCCACTGCTGAAACACTTCTCTATCCGTCCAAAGTCCGTGAAATGAAAAACATCGTCTCCTGAAATAAGATGCCTGCAGTGAAAATTGTGCAACATCCAACATGAATCAACATGAGGATGGCCCAAGTGCACAGGACACACCTGCCGCCTCAGCACGACCAGTTTCATGATTTCCTTCTCGGAGCATCATTCCCCCTGCTACCATAGGCCCGTTTTGTGCAGTATGAGTGCCCTGTCCTGCTCGTCTGCCTGCGCTTGCATCTTTTGGTCCAAAGTCAGCGGTTCATGCACTTTGGTCTCAACTGGGAAACGCAAGGATTCGAGGAAGGCTTCCACCTGGCACTAAGAAGTTGCTCGCCAAGTCGATTCCAGACACACATTTCCATACATGTCCAACATATGTCAACATATTTCAATCATGAAAGTCGTAGTAAAAGGACAAGAAAAAACACAAGCCATATCATGCAACTGCGCAAAACTGCCCCACCGAACCTCGCCTGCGGACGCATCTCCTTTGATTCTCGAACCTTTACTTCTTTCTCCATCAGGTCATTCAAAGCATGCTGACGCCATACTGTCGCGAGGTTCTGTAGTTGCAGAGCAGCAAATTGCTTGCCTTGGTTGACATCTCTCCAAGCAGCAGATCAAGACGATTTCCGGTGAACCATTCTGAACTTCCTCGAAGCCTTTGGTTCAAGGGAAGCCATCGTGAAGGCCCATCGATTCCATTCGATTCCATATTCAAAAACAAATCAAACACTTTGAATATCTTTGAATCATATATTTCAACTGTCAACCCTCTTTGCAGAAAAAGCAGCCTTCCGAGTCGAATTGGTTTGACAACCTCAGGGCAGCAGTGCCGTCCATCTTCGGCTGCCCTGTGTCAATCGACCGGACAAGACCGGACGAATTTTGCTTCTCATTTCAACAAAATCATCTTCACAATTGTTAACATACTGAACCTGAAACTATCTGAAACTTGCTTTTTGTCTGTTCGAAATTGGAAAGAAATACACGTATAGTTGCCAGGAGACATGAAGGCCACTGCGTCATGGAGACCAAGTTCCCCTTCAGCCTTCACGATTCCTGACACCTTCTTTGCCAGCTCTGGGGCAATAATCATGCCTAGGGACAACAGGGCTGGCAGAAAGAAAGGAACTGAGAAACAGACATCCAATTACCTGCATCCTCATCGTCTGGCACCTTCAAATCTGATTTGACAGTGAACGAAAGCCATAAGGACGCCGTGCGTAGCTATAATTATAAGGCTATATGTAGTATACTGTCACATATTGTCTATATAACGTATGCTATAATGCGCTATAATGAGCTATAATGAGCTATAATGAGCTATAATGAGCTATAATGAGCTATAGCAGCTGCTGTAGCTAGAGTCAGCTAGAGCCATTGGGTGTTGCATGTCACCAAGCTGCGCAGCTTTTGGCCTTTGCCCAGGCCACGCATTCGCCAAGCCCCTTGCCTGGGCAGAAGTTTGCAGAATGTCAGAATTGTCATCCAAAGTTCATCCAATCGTCATCCAATGTTGATTCAGCTACATTCAGCTGCTCATCTATGTATTGTGCTGTTTCCTGCTGTTTCTGAAACAATTTCTGTTTTGCCTGGTATGCTAATCATTTCGCTAAATAACACACCCTGTCGCCGAAACATGCCGGAGCCATCTGGAGCCATCTGGAGCCATCTGGAGCGGCCGAGCGTCGCATAGTCGCGGAATGTCATTGAAGCGGAAAGAGTCAACGCTGCATAGCTTTGCAATGGCTGCTTCGTATCTGTTCCCGTGGTGTGCACCTCGGATGTTCACAAACAGATGGAAACGGTCAAATCAGTAATATATCTACTAATATATATATATATATTATATATATATATGTATTATATAATGATATATAATGTACTTGTATTCTCAATACAGTGCATCTTGGTGCAAGTGTAGCAAGAAACTGCCAGTATTCATTGCTTTCCATCTTAATATCTTCATGTCTTTAGTTGACTTTGTCAGAGACAAGTGCGTTAGGGTAGTTGCTTCAAGATACATTTGCCAGGCGTTTTCTGAAGCAATCTTTGACCGAATGTATCCGATGTGTCCGTAGTGACTCCATTGACTATGGACAAACAGGACATTCGATAGAGAATTAAAGAAACGGTCACTATCCAGCACACCTCCCAGAATGCTGCCAAAGTACCTGATCAAAGAAAGTAAAGCGCCGATTCATCGGCACACCTGCTTCACTCAACAAAGCCTTGGCCCATGCGGTGTTCAGGTGTAGCAGTACAGAACAGCACAAAAGATGGGTGCCCAATGGTGCCCACTTATGTTCCGCACATTCGCTGCACAGTGCCATCAGCCCTTGTCTGCAAGGCTATTCCAAGCGACTGGTTTCACAGCATTCCGCAGAATCACCATTGGAGCGTCGCGATCATCAAAATAGGCAACGCCATCCTAATCACACAAAGACAAAGGATTTGAAATTGATCCTGTCCCGCTTGTGTTGGCATACAGTGAGGTTGTCCAAGGATTTCCAGGTTTTGATAGATTTTGCTCATCAAGTCTCAAACAGATCTTCTGGCAGCAATTTCAGAAGCAACTTCGCCACTTCTTCGTTAGTGAAGCCCATCACCAGTGCGCCCGTGTCAATGAGGCAATGGTAAAGTGGATCAGTGCTCTTTGCCACCATATTCCTTAGACTCGCGAAGATATGTTCGGGACATGCTAGCCTGAAAAGCGCAAGAAATCAAGCACCAAGCGCCTGGAAAGCACCTGCAAAGCACCTGAAGGGTATCCTCCTATTCCTACTGTAACATCCTCAGCTTTGCCGCAAAGCATCAAAATGCTTTCTGGAGACCAGTCAGAATCCAAGTGGATAAGTGGTGGAACCACATGCTGCTCGTCACTCAGGACCGACAAGATTTCGCCTGGTCAAGCAAGAGGAAACACATTGCGACAGCTTCAATAGAAGCTCTTGGCAACTGTCTGTCAGGCTGTCAGGTTTTGCGTTCTGCACCCTGGCCACCTCAAATGCTGTTTGATAGAATTTCAGAACCACAGTGTTGGCCTTCGTTCTCAGCTTCAAAAAGGCATTCGCCCAAGTCTTCTGGCAAGAGTGAAGACGGGGTGCCAGAGAAACCTGCGATTGACAGGCTGACGGCATATCTCTCAACCATGGAGCCCCAAACCATGTCATGGCACATGTGGCACAACATCTAAGGCTGCATTGGCTGTATTTCAGCAGCCTATGCGGGAGCTGAACAGCATAGATGACCCAAGCTCTTGTCCGGTCGCCGATAGCTTGTAGGGCTGCTGACGCCTTGCAAATTCGGAACAAAACATGTTTGGCGAATTCCCCAATCTTGAAAGGATCATTTGAATTCACGTACCAATTAGTTACATCATATATGTTTAATTCTTTCTACAGGACGTCTCTTTGTAACATGTTTGTAACATTTTTGTGACTTTGGGATACTTTGGGAACATGTTTTCAAGCTCTTTCTGGAGTTTGCCAAGGCACAGGACTGCATCAAAGACCATGGTCAGCAAGTACCACAGCACAATCTCCGGCACTGGCCCCAACAGCTCCACTGCAACCTGGGCATGTCCCTCCGGTTTCTCTTCGACAGCCTCAGGACCTGGACGCGATATGCGATGGAGAGCTTTTGAAGCAGAGCTTGTGAAAATTCATAGCAGATTTGGAATAGATGTGGAATTCATTGGAAGTCGAAACATCAAATAATCATCAATCAGAATCAATCATCAATTTGTACAGTGAGCTGGGCTACAGTATTCGTCGCATGGAAAGCATTTCATTTGTTTTTTGGACTTGGAACTAGTGATGCGGTTCAAAGCATCTGCCTCTGAGCAAGGGATCGCTTGCAGCTTCTTCTCCACCACTTTCCTTCTCTTTCTTTTCCTTTTCCTTCTTCTTTTTCGCTTCCTTCCAAAAACCAACACCGTCAGCGCTCCGCAAGGAAAGGAATGCAAACAACTTCAGTTCTTTGATCTCAGCACTGCTGGCAATAGAGTGAAAAACAAAGCATCTGATGGCCACGACAAGGGCATACAAGGGCTATCCAACTCTTGAACTTCACCTCATTGCCATGGGATTGCTTTCATTTGGTGATAAAGTCTGCGGGCCCAGAGTTTTGCAGTCAGCCTCATCTCCTGTTGAGGATGAAAGGGCTTGGAGTTCCGGAAGCTTTAAACCTTCACCCCTGAGAGCATCTGAAAGCTGGAAGCAGAACCACTGCTTAACAACTGGAAGCTCCAAGGAGGCATTGGCCATCACTGGCAAACACCTACCAGCAAAATACTGAGGATGCAACCATCCTGAAGTACACATAATTCATGAGTATACATGAGTGTATACATGAGCAATCTCGAAAACCCTAGGTTCACGGAAAGGACATCCACAAATTTGGGAAGGTCCCATCGCTTAAAACACGTTTGTACAATAATGATATATGGTAAACTTGGGGGGTATCGCTTGCAGGAAACTGCTACATTTTTAATATTCATATATATATATATGCATATAGATATAATTCACAGAAATCAACGTCCCAATTTGGGTATCGCTAATGTGGATATTAGAGAAATACAATGACATAACCTTGAAAAGGGGTATCGCTAATTTGGGAAGATCCCATCGCTTACCGTGTGTTTTTAACAATTTGCATCAATTTCCATAAACCAATGTCCGTCCAATACATATTTAGTATTGCGGGAGTTTTTGCGGTGGCTCACATGAGTGTGCATAGTATACATAGCATACATATCCCCCTTGCAATTTGGAGGGATGGGTTGGGGGAGCCAAAACGCAGAGGGACCCACCCCCCCCACTACAGAATGGTTGGAAGCTCCTTACAAAATGGTTTTGAAATGTATTTTGAGGAAAAACAATTTAAAACCATAGTGTGGCAAATACGTATGTTTAAAACCATTGTGAAGAGCTACCTTCAGATTTCCAGGAAATTTCAAAACCATTGTAGAAGTGCAAAACATCTGTGAAACAATGGGCTTACATGTAATTTGACAAAAAAAAATATCAAAACATATCAAAACCATTTTGTTGGTTTTCCTCTGTTTTCGGCAAAAAATCAAAACCATTTTGTAAAGCCTCAGCCCATCTGTGGCCCCATCCAGAAATATGTTCAAAACCATTTTGTAGAGTTACCAAAAGTTGTTCAAACGTATATTTTTTCAGAAAAACAAAACCATTTTGTAAAGTTCCAGGTAGCTTGAATGAATTTTTCATGGAAATCAGCACTGATCACCCATGAACAACCAAAAATGACTGCAGATTGGTTTTGAAGTTTTCTTGGAAATCAGCACTTGGCACCCCCCACGAACACCCAAAATCACTACAAATTGGTTTTAAATGTTCTTGGAAATCAGCACTATGTAAGCCCCCGAAAAAGTCTACAGTTTGGTTTTGATTTGTTTGGCAAAAACTGAATGAGCACTCTTCAAAACAAAATGCAGCCCACGAACCCGAATGCTCACACGTATGATAAAGGTACGGATTCCGAAACGCGCAGATAGGGAAACGTGATACACGTGAAAGAATGTAGAGTGTGGAGTGACAAGTATGATATATAGAGTGTGAAGTGTGGAGTGTAAAGTGTAAAGTGCGGAGTGTGAAGTGTAGAGTATTGAGTGTGGAGTGTAAAGTGTAGAGTGTGGAGTGTAAAGTGTGGAGTGTGAAGTGTAGAGTGTGGAGTGTAGAGTGTGGAGTGTGGAGTGTAAAGTGTAGAGTGTAAAGTGTAGAGTGTAAAGTGTGGAGTGTAGAGTGTAGAGTGTGGAGTGTAAAGTGTAAAGTGTAAAGTGTGGAGTGTGAAGTGTGAAGTGTAAAGTGTGGAGTGTGGAGTGCGGAGTGTAAAGTGTAGAGTGCAGTGTGGGGAGTCTGAAGTGTAAAGTGTGGAGTGTGAAGTGCGAAGTGTAAAGTGTTAAGTGTTAAGTGTGGAGTGTAAAGTGTAGAGTGTGGAGTCTGACGTGTAAAGTGTGGAGTGTGGAGTGTGGAGTGTAGTGTGTGGAGTGTGGAGTGTAAAGTGTAGAGTGTAAAGTGTAGTGTACGTGTGGAGTGTAAAGTGTAAAGTGTGGAGTGTAAAGTGTGGAGTGTAATGTGTAGAGTGTGGAGTGTGGAGTGCAAAGGGTAGAGTGTAAAGTGTCGAGTGTGGAGTGTACAGTCTAGAGTGTAGAGTGTGGAGTGTAAAGTGTGGAGTGTGAAGTGCGGAGTGTAAAGTGTAAAGTGTGGAGTGTGGAGTGTAGAGTGTGGAGTGTAGAGTGCGGAGTGTGCAGTGCAAAGTGTAGAGTGTAGAGTGTAAAGTGTAAAGTGTGGAGTGTAAAGTGTAAAGTGTAAAGTGTGGAGTGCAAAGTGTGGAGTGTAAAGTGTGGAGTGGAGAGTGAAGAGTGTAGAGTGTAAAGTGTAGTGTGTAAAGTGTAGAGTGTAGAGTGTGGAGTCTGAAGTGTAAAGTGTGGAGTGTGAAGTGTGGAGTGAAAAAGTGTAAAGGGTTGAGTGTGGAGTGTAAAGTGTAGAGTGTGGAGTGTAAAGTGTGGAGTGTGAAGTGTAGAGTATTGAGTGTGGAGTGTAAAGTGTAGAGTGTGGAGTGTAAAGTGTGGAGTGTGAAGTGTAGAGTGTGGAGTGTAGAGTGTGGAGTGTGGAGTGTAAAGTGTAGAGTGTAAAGTGTAGAGTGTAAAGTGTGGAGTGTAGAGTGTAGAGTGTGGAGTGTAAAGTGTAAAGTGTGGAGTGTGAAGTGTAAAGTGTGGAGTGTGGAGTGTAAAGTGTTTAGTGTGGAGTCGAGTGTAAATTTAGAGTGTGGAGTGTGGAGTGTGAAGTGTGGAGTGTGGAGTGTAGAGTGTGGAGTGTAAAGTGTAGAGTGCAAAGTGTTGAGTGTAAAGTGTGGAATGTAAAGTGTGGAATGTAAAGTGTGGAGTGTGAAGTGTAAAGGGTAGAGTGTGGAGTGTGGAGTGTAGAGTGCGCAGTGTGGAGTGTAGAGCACGTCTGAAGTGCTGCGCCTGCCACGCAAAATGATGATAGAGGTCTCCAAAGTGCTGCGCCTGCCAGGAAAACTGCAACGCATGTTCTGAAAACGACGCAAAAGTATTGCGCCTGCCACACAAAACGACTTTCGACACGTTACAAAACAAGTCTGAATGTGCCACGCCTGCCACGCGAAACGAAGCAACGGGACATGTGCAACCTCCAAAAGTGACCCTTTTGCAGAACTTACCACAGGCACGTCCATATGGGCCTTACACGGTCGCCCGCGGACGGTTGCGAACGGTTGCGGACGGTTGCGGACGGTTGCGGACGGTTGCGGACAGCACTGCTGATGCGGAGTACGATACGGAAATACAGAACAGATTCTCAAGAATAACTCCGAGAAATACAAGAGTTTGCATGCTCTGTGTGTCTGTCTGTGTCTGGATGGGTGACACATGGCCAGGAAACTCGGTAACCGACTAAGCTCGGTGAGCTTGTGGGCCTCTTGGAAGATTCTTGAACTTGCCGAATATTTCTTGCCTTCTTGGATCTTAAATTCACTTGAACCATTTTCTCCTTGGCAAATCAGAAGCACTAAGCCGCAAAACCAGAAGCACTAAGCCGCAAAACCAGAATCAAGGAGAAATGACAGCAATTATCGGTTCGTCTGTAGATTTGCAAATGCTGATTATATATATATAATGATTTTATGTAGTCCAAGCTCTTTCTTCCTAGTCCTTCCTCTCATGCAAAAGCGGCCCACACAAAATCAGAGCCGAGAATGCGAAAGATTTCAGCTGGGGTGAGTAATATCCAGAGGAGCTCCTCTGTTTCAACCACTCCTCCAGCATCAGACTTTAATCATTGGGTCATTGGACATGTTTGAACTGTTTTAATTTCAGTCGAGATTCCAAGTCAATTTCGTAAGGTTGAGCGCCAAAGCCTGAAAAACGATGCGGCCAGTCCCTGCATACTTCACCGTATTTAATGTTCACAGCTTGAACAATCAATCAAAGAAGACATTGACAAGGTGATGCCCGTGGCCACGAGTCTGACTAAGAATCCACCTGCAAACGGATTCAAAATGTCAGTGTCCAAATGTGTCCAGCCATTCTTCAAGGGCCTGAAAATTTGACCTTTGTTTCCTTTTTTGCAACAGCTTCACGGAGCAATTCCTCAGTGGAAAACGAGGCGAGATGCTTTCAGGAATTTGACGAAACATGAGAAAGACTGAGATGCTTTGATCATCTTTGATCATCTTTTATCTTCAACATCTGCACTAATAATAGTCATACGGTATACATTATTCTGGATAATAGTCTACTAATAATAGTCACTAATAATAGTCACTAATACATCCAAATATTCTCCACGGTGACGGCGGAGTTTGGCCAAAAAGCTGTGATGTCACTTGGCAGCTTCTGCCAACCGTCATTCAGACTGACTTCCCAGTTCAAGGGACCAAGACCTGCGCAGGCCACATGTACAAAAAAACATCAAGAAGCCATCCACTAAAGTCACCAAAGAATCCGCAGCTTTGCAAACGTTCCAGACAGATCATACAGCTCACCAACCTTCGACCGAGGACTTCCCACCCTTCTCTTTGTAGCGCTTGGTGCCAATCGCCTTCCAGGAAATGATTCTCGTGACATGATGTGAAATGTATTAAATTAAAGCAACATAAAGCAACTGGTATCTACTGGCAGTCTACTGGTGGCTTGTGGACTCCAAGATTTCCTTCTGTGATATTCACACTTGCCACATCTTGCTACCGTCTATGTCAGCGATGCTCGGAACACGCACAGTCCAACACCTTCCATCTCTCGAAGAGCACGCAGGTTGGCCGAGAACTCCAAGGTCCAGATTGCTGGTTGGCATCACTTCAATTCACTTCATGAAGCAAAACAATCAAAGATGATCAAAGCAATTCAAATCATGTTGTCTTGGGCAATGATTTGTGCGTTTGTCCAGGATAGTCACAGAGTCAAGAAACTCGCCCAGATTTCATCTGGAGGTGGTGCAGCATTGACACAGTGTCAGACAAGCGCATGCCCTCATACCTAGGCGGCCCCAAACGCTTGAGGTATTTGAGCCGCTTGGTTCGTGGCTTGGGCTAGGTGCACGTAGTACCATTCTATTTAAACAATAATGTTGTTTCTAATCAATAATCTACGACTGGCATGAACGGGAACTTCAAGACATTGAGAATTTGCTTTGAGCCACTACAGTACCAGAGATTTGTACGATTAATTTGACAACAAACAACATTGCAAACAACAAATGGAGACGCAAATCCAAACAACATCAAACAACCATCAAGAGTTCCAGTGAATGGCTGTCAAAGTGATTCTGAATGCGTCTTTCCATTAGTTGCTCCAATTGTCAGAAGAACTCTCAGTTTCGTACCGATAAGCCAACCTCGGATGGCGTCAGGCGATTGATCACTTCAAGATACGCAGATACTCTCAGAATCTGTCAGATTGCAAGATGCGTTCATATGTTGCTTATTGTTGTTTATTGTTTCTTCGGTAGGCAACGGTAGTTAGGTCGGGAAAAGTGAAAGCACCGATTGAAGATTTGAAGTGTGTCGAAATATCTCAGGCTCTGACACTGTGAAGCCAATCAGAACATCTGGTTGGGCAAACTCGGCCGCAGGGCTGGGCTTGTCCTGGGCTCTTGGGGAAGTATGACTTGACTGCTGAATAATGCTTAATGCATGGCTTAATACTGCTTAATTTAGGCTTACAGTATCTTACAGTAATAAAGTTTCATACATGTTCATAAACCTTTATAAACCTTCATACATCTTTATACTCACACCATCGATCCCCACGTGCCTTGGCAACAAAGGGCACTGCCAGCAAGCGGCGACTCGAGGGTGCCTCTGACATGGTAACCGCAACTCGGCTCTTGAAAGCCCCCTCGATGTCATAATCTCTCATACCTGATCTATCAATCTGTCCTGATCTATCCTGATCTCTTGATCTGTATTGTGGCCTACAAGCCTGTATGGCCCCATAAAGCAATGGATGTATTCTATCCCGTCCATAAAACAACCAATGTCGGTTGCTGGACCTAAAAAGTGTCACCTCGAAGCTGGAGATGTTTGCCAAATAACAGGTGGATACAGGTCTGCAGACAGATGGTAGATCTATGGCGACTTCTCCCGGTGCACTTCTCGCGCCTTTTGGTTCTCAACAAGGGCTAGTTCTTGCTGGGTCAACAGGCCATACCTTGGTTTGCTTTGATTCTGCAAAGGGCGTATCCATGTATCTTGGATTGGAGTACAGTAATGTGTTTTGCCAGAAAGTAGGAAGAAATCCTTCTATCCAAATGCATCCAAATGCTAGATCCTCTTTGTATCTCTTTGTCAAGTCCGAGGAACTGGACTCGATTCACCTTGGAGATCACATGAGGGACCAGTTGGAATAGCCACTCGCGGCCCAAGCATAAGAGCTTTCCAATGGTATTATCGGCCTGCCATCAATTGAATCAAAGAGCTTAAAACGGCACACCATATGCAGAGTCCTTGCATCCTCACAACATCTCACAGCTAAATAATCTACTTGGAACATCATCAAAGAGCAAAACAGCAGAAGGAACATGGAAGATGTTGAAAGGAAACTTAGGCATGTAGTATGATGTATAGATATATGTATAATATATGTATATAGTCATATTAGTCATGCAAGAATCTGTGCACCTTGGACTCGACCTTGGATTTCACGTCGGACTTCAACAAATCTGACAAGTCCATGGAGAGGAACTCGCAGACGTCAGAGTACTCGACACCCTCTCGGAACTTCTTAGCCTGTGCAGAGCACTCTGTAGCATTCTGTAGCCATCTTCATGAACAGAAACGTGTGGCGTTGGTCTCTCAGCTTTGAAAAAAAAAAACTAACGTGTCCCTCGCAAATGTTCCTAACTAGCAAGGCCTCTGTACGGGTGACGATCCAGCAAGCCAGCCAGTCTGCCAACGGCCTGTAGGAGAAGTCAAGTCAGCTCATGTCATTAAGAAAGGTGGACGTTTGCTAGAAATGTGTAAGTTGCAATCTATTCATATCTATTCTGGCAGCTATTCATATCTATCATTACGTATAAATATATATATATATTATGTGTGTGTGTTTATTCAATTATATTCATATCATTTCATATCTAATCTACCCAGCTCACCCTGATGGCAGCGGCTGGTAACATTGGAAGCTTCATCGCCTCAGAAGGTTCTTGTCGTACCAGGCGCGGCTGAGCAGCACCAAATGCGGCTGCTTCTGGAGCGTCAGGAGGTCGTATCCTGCCCAGCTCCATGGGGCACCATGGGGCACCATGGGGCATTCTGATCATTCTGATCATTCTGATTGTACATGACCGTACCATTCTGCTTCCCTTGCACTGTTAGGTCTGCGCCTTTCTTCACGATATCCGGGATCTCTATTTCAAGTTGTGAGATGCGCTCAGCAGCTGCTGTGCCAACCTGCAATGAGATGTTGCTGCTAGAGTGGGAGTGCTATGATGATCGGACATAATCTGACCAAGATTTGAAAGCGGCATGCCGGCTTGCCTTTCCGGTGCAGTTGCGGATATCTGGGTAGAAGATTCCTGGCCAATGACTCAACAGTTCAGTGAAGCAAGAGCGTGCGCTCAATCACTTGTCATTCCCTGACCTGCTGCAGCATGGCCCTCATCATTCAAGAACAGGGCATCCAAGAGGTGCACAGCCAGGTGCCAGCGCTCGCAACCCAAATCATACCTTGACACAAAGACCCTGGGCCAGGTTTGATCCAGGTACCGATTGGCAAAGCTGTTTCGCATCGTACTTTCAGGGGATTTCAGGGGTGTGTCCATCCATTCATCATGCATGCACATTGCCAGTTTTCAAAAGCATCTGGAACCGGGTGGCATTTCAAAGCTGCCGATGGGGAAGTTGAGCTCCGACTTCAAGGGGTGCAAAACCAAATCAACCTGCGCATCATTGCCATATTTGATTACCAGAGGGTACGGATCATTCATGAAACAAATCGTCGGCCAAACATCTTGGGGCATCGGTGTCGTCAACGGCACGAGTTCAGGTCACCTCGTCAATGAGCGCGCAGCTATTGTTCCGCAACATTCCCTCGGCACGATGCTGTGCAGTGTCTTGCACTTGACATATACTTGACATGTTTCAAGAACTCAAGCCTGTAGGGACAGCTGGCCCGTAAGGTTGGTAAGGGAAACATGCCAAGTATGCCACGGATGCATTGATTCATATAAGATCAAATCATATCAGAATTTCTTGGAAGCATAGCAAGTCAAATCGAAATCTGAGACAAGCTGCAAGGACTTCTCCAATGAAGCCTGCCATCACGCGGTTGCCGGTCACGTCCTGCCATGCCCAAAATTGCACATGCGCGTTGGAGGGCAAACTTCATGATCTGGTACCAAATCATACCAAGTCAGACTCTGAGTGAGTTCCATTGATTTGCCAGGAGCACTGGAGTCATCTCCTTGTTGACATCATCCATGCGCTTCTTGATGCGCGTTTGTGACACCGAGTCGGTTGCCTGTGGCGGTTCCATTGGGCAAACCGAGATGGAGAGTTTGCATATATTGCAACCATTTGCACAGTGTTCCGCAGAAACGACATGGCCTGGCCTTTTTCATCTGGGTCTTGTAACCCTCCATGGTGGTTGACAAAATGTGGTTCAACTGCAGCAACTCCAAATGTCGAAGAAACATAGACTTGATGGCCTCGCGCTCAAGCTAGTCATCAAAATGTTCGAGGCGTCCAACTAAGGTGTCTGTTTGGGAAATCTGGCCCGTCTAGCTTCATACCAATTTCAAAAAGGAAATAGAATAGATTGTAGTCAT
Source organism: Cladocopium goreaui (assembly GCA_947184155.2). Lineage (NCBI taxonomy): Eukaryota > Dinophyceae > Suessiales > Symbiodiniaceae > Cladocopium > Cladocopium goreaui. Next base: position 56,520 of record CAMXCT020000244.1, on the reverse strand, counting down.
TTGTAGTCATAGTGTGTGTGCGTGTGCGCTGAATGCATTTGGATACTTTATTTACAGGGTGCAGGTTCATGTTACTGTTCCCTTTCAGATAGAGATTCATGACATGTATACATAGTTACTATACCTCATGCAAACTCGCATAATGATCATAGATTCATAGCTTCTTAACTCTTCTGGGCGTTGTTTTCATATATGTTATGTTCATTTAATTTCTATTGATCTCTATTGTCAATAGATGTCAATAGTGTGCCTGATTGTCACCGCGTCACACTCTCTCATCCGTCCTATTTTCGTCAAGGAGCCGCTGGGGTAGTGCAAACCACTGCAGCATCGCGCTGCGCATCAAAGAGTTGCATCTTGACCAACTTCACATCAAAGGGATCGTCCTGGTTGAGCAATCCGGCACGAGTCTTCAGTGGTCTCTTGTGGCCGTGATTATCTAAAAACATCTAAAGACCATAATCAGCCCCTTCTCCACTGCAACAGCCACAATTTCACGTAGAACCTATAGAGACTTTATGATACTTTGGGTGTTTGCTCATCAGAACTGATTGATGGGTTTGATATAGTTTGATCATTTCTGATGACTGTGTGCTTCAAAACATCCTCTCTTGATCTGTTGCTTGTCGAATCTTGTCGAGCCTGACCCATCATTCTGCTGAACTCCAAGGTCACTACGCGCTTGGCAAGAATCTGGCCGAACATGGTCCTCAGGTTTCATCGCATTGGCGATATATTGGCGATATTGGATCCACGTCGGTCACAATAATTAGTCTTGAGCGTGAGGACAGTGATTCAGGGTCGTATTCTGCGCGTTGAACGTGAAAGCTCAGGCTTTCAAACAGAAGGCCAATTCACGCGCATGCACTGTCACTAGAAAGAACCCAAAACGTGACAGTGAAAAGTCTCAACTTCCCCAACAGGGAGACACTGATCACAATGAATCAGTTCTGAGTCCAAGTTTCCTCATGACATTCCTTGTCTGGGCCAACAAGGCTCGCGGCACGATGTTCAAGACCAAACGCCCATTGTTACCCAACCTGTGCGACGAATTCATCACTCCTGCTACAAGTACGACATACATGACTCTCAGTCATATCAGGGACATACTGTTTGAACAGGGTTACATCTTGGCTAGGTGGCACAGAATATGACAGAGCCAACAGATGCCAAAAGCCTCCTGAAGATCTGAAAGCAGTTATGCCAAGATATGCCAAGCTGCAGCAAGGTCAGCATAGGAGCGATGCAAGTGGTTTTGCCCGCACCTGTGCTACGCAGGGCTCTCCCAGCATGCTACGGGGTAGCCGCAGGAGCAGGTTGCTGCAAACGCTGCAAATTGACGGAAGCTTGGATCAAAATGGAAGGGTCTTGGTTTGTCTTGGTATCCCATAAGGATTCCGAACTCTTGAGGTAGAATGAGGTAGAACTCCAGCAAAAACACCAAGGATTCCTGAGGAAAAACTGGCATTCACCAAGCCACCCATAATCATCTGCGCCACAAGGGATCTACCAGCGAAGGCCTCCTCGGCAAAGCGCCGGATCAGATCCACCTGTGGCACTGGAATGGAGCCGACGTTGCGGCCTGTTTAGTGGAGAAATGGGAGATCAACGGTTCTGGCATAATGTGTCAGCTGTCAAATGCTGTCAACATGTGATACCGTTATGAGGTTGCCATGGCTATCAAGATGCTCTTTGCCAAATGTTTTGGCGCGGAACTCCAGTCTCAAGTAAACTTAGCCAATGCCTTGCCTGCTGCTTTCGAACCATGAAGCCGGTCACATACTCAAACCTCACCGTGGGGGTACATGGATAATGATCATGATAAGGATAATACTAATAATACTCGTCGTCGTCGTCGTCGTCGTCATCATCATCATCATCATCGAAATCCCCGTCATATTGAAATGTCTGTCATCCTTTAAAATTGTGATTTGCATGAGCTGTTACTTTCAACATCAAGCGTGCCAGTTGTGTGCACAGGCATCACACGCACTGACCAAGGCCAAGCAGCAGAAGGAACGCTGGAGATATCTCAGGACTGCTGGTGGTGTAGTTTCTCAAACATCCCAGGAACATAGCGACTCGACCCGCAAGAGTCTGCAGCTCCTGGTGGATCCACAACGTCATACAATGTCCACAGGAACGTGACGTAATCACTGGAACTTCAGCGCCAAGCCAAGCCATCTCAATGCCAAAGACGGCAATCTTTTGACCATCAATTGTGTGCTCCCTGAAACTTTGAGCCATGCTTTCACCAAATGTTCACAAATGAGATGAAAATGTTCGTTCACAAATGTTCACAACATCTCTAGAGCCATGCTTTCACTAATTCAGCCTCAATATGTTGTCTCAACAGTCCTTGCAGGCCACTTCGTCAATGCCCTTGCTTTTGGTTCGCTTCAGCGCACCACGCAAGTCTTGTACACAACCCAAGACCAGCTGTGCTTGCGCTACACCTTGCTGAATGGAGGTTGCATGAGGTTGCTAAGTCTGGTTGACATCAAAACACAAATCAAGACCATCTGACCATGAGCATCATGAGCAAGAAGATTCACACGTGCACCCGTGTTATCGTGTTAAGCTTTCATAGTACGTTTCTGTTGCCATTTACCATCTGCATACTCAGCATATGAATTAATATGAATTATGCATATTTATGTCTGGATCAGGGATGAAGTGGGTGAAGTTTGACATGACACCATATGACACGTGCATCATCTTGCATCAAGTTACGATTCACATGAAGCATCAACCCTAGGACGCCACGGCCCACTGCGGCTGCCGTTCCCTTGTTGACCACCTGGAGGCTCTGGAGCAGGTGCAAAAGGCGTCCAACAGTTTCAAGGTCCAACCCTTGTGAAGCCAAAATGACTGAAAGAATCTGAAAGATCTATAAAGATTTATGAAGATCTGAAAGGAGGAGGACATTCTCCATCAAGTGAGGCTTCACAGAAGCACTGCGCCTTGTTGACTGCTGCTATGCAGCCGACGAATTCGCGCACGCTGTCCAGTTCCTCGAGCAATTGTTTTCAAGAGACAAGGTGAAGAGTCTGATGGTACTTTCTTGATTCAAAGTAGTTGAGACATGTTGAGACTTTGAGACAAGTCCAGTTTTGAAAATCATATTGGGAACGGACAGAGTGACAAGATCTGACAAGCCATTGTTGAACCCTTGGACTATGACAATCTATTGACAAGCATCCGAACCAATGCACCACTCGAGCCAAAGGTGGCCTTCAATTCCACCTCTTCCTCAAGCAGCGCAACTGAAATTCTGGAAATTTGGCATCTGTCGGATCAGGGATTCCTGTCATGGGGTGCAAATCATACAATACTATATAGTAGCTTAAGTAAACTTACCATTGGCTTGGCATTGGCATTTTGGCCTTCCGAAATCTCTCTGCAAAGCCAAGTCTCGTCCAAGCCAAAATAGTGTACCTTCACCCTTGTCTTCTGGAGCAAAGTCTGCTTTCTTCAAGAGCTCCTTGCGCAAAGAAGCGACTGTCCTTGGTTGTCAGGTGCATTCACTTGGAAAGCATTCCCTTTCTTCAAAATCTTCAAATAGCTTTGACTTTTAAGTGTCGAAGGGAGGCTGTTGGTGTCCTCATGTCACTCTACCATCTGATCGTCTCTCCTTTCCATATCTGATCACTCCCTTTCCAACGTTCTGAGAATGCAGTTTCGACCTTGCCGCTCAAGCACTCCAAATCGTGCGACCAGCAACGTTTGAGTTCGGCCTCCAACCTCGGACTCACTAGCATCCCAGCCATATCGCGAGAACACATCTTGACTCATCTTGCTCACATCAAAAATGTTTGCTGCTATGAACTTTGGGCCCCTCTTTCTATACAAGCTGCTCATTCAGCGTCTCCAAACTGCTCTCTAGTGCAGCTTCATCTGGCACTTGCGGGAGGCATTTTAACCCAAAACCTGCACCAAAGGCAACAACAAACTGCTTGAAAATTGAACCAGCATGAAACAACTGGAATTCCGAGACATTGGCACACTGAATTGCGACAGGATCTTCTACATGTTTTTTTTGCATTTCTTAGCTGCTTCACACTTGCTGCGGATCACATGTCCAAAACAAGTGGCAGACTTTGGGGTCGAGTAGGATTGCCGCATGGTACGAGTATTGCAGCGTTCTGCTTGTCACAGCTGGCGCATAGATTGTTTGAAAATACTCTTGCTTGTGACATGTTGACTGTTCAGCGGCGGATCACTGCCTTTCTTTTTCTTGGATCTGTCCAAAAAGACAGCCTCAGTCTGTGTGCGTTTTTAAGGCAGGTCACACATGAAGAAATTCCAAAGAAAAGGAAGTCTGATGTCTTATTTACCTAGCTGCATTTAAGTCTTTTCCGTTCAAATTCAGGTTCGTAAACAATCACTTGCGAAAGGATGCCAAATGGCATGCGGTTTACGAACAAGACGACATTGCTTCAAGCCTAAAGATGATGAACTGGAAAAATTGGAAAAGAAGGACTTCAAAATGCTTGAAAAGTTATCTTAGAAAATCCAAGAAACTAGGACCTACATGCTGGAGAACATCCTAGAGCACTGTCTGAGGATGTGGCGTGTCCATCCAACTTCCCCTTGATGATTCCAGCTCCCATGCGAGTCATGCCGCCAGGCAGTCCACTCAGCCGCTTTTCACTGAAGGGACAATCGGGAATGTTGAGAGACTCCTGAACATTGCGCTGAACATTGCGCTGAACATTGCGCTGAACATTGCGTAACAATCGTAACATAGCCATGGCAAAGACCGGAAAAGCAAGGAGTCAAAGGTCATCAAGAGGTGGCTTCAGCATGCTTCACCCAACTGCACATGTACAAACCTACAGTATAGCCTTCAGGAATCTTTAAATTCTCAGTGTCCTCGAATTCACTCATGAACTTGTCAGAGATGAATTTCAAAGGTTGGCTCAGCATTGACAGCACCTTTCGGCAGGCCAGCTGGAGTACAATCGCGATTTTCACTCAGCAGTTCAAACTTATTGGCATTGGAAATCACATGAAATCTCCCTTCAATGTAGGCAGACTTCACAATGCCGTGAAGCTGATGAGACATGACTTAGCATTGAAGCTAACTATGATGCGAAAAAATGACCGGCAGAAAACGAGTTCGATTTCATGGAAAGTAGTTTGTTGCGCCTCCCCAATAGCGATACATAGCGATGGTTCTGCTTACATAGAGTTACTACGTGTAGATCTCAAGATTCGATTCCAAAGATGTAGATCTACGTCTACAGACATAGCTACAGTAATTGATGCTAATCATAACTAGGTAGATGTATTTATATTATATACAATACATATAATATGCGTGCATATATATAATTATGCAGTATCATATGTACATATATTATATTATGTCATATGATGTCATATGTATAATCATGTATTATCATGTGTACATTGTACATATATTATATAATGTAATGTGCTGTACCTCATCACATCACAACTGTTGCAGCTGTACTCTGTCAGTGTGCAGCGCCTCTGCTGCCTCCCCTTCTAAGCCGCAGCTGCCCTTCGCGAAGTCCGTCAAACGTGGAGCACAGGGTGGAGAAAATCTGGGCATGGCTTCTTCACCTCGAGACTACGGTGAAAGATGTGAAGTATTGAGGACTACTGATCGACTACTGTTTTATAGTGTTTATGGTTTTTTTCTCTCTAAACAAAAAAGGGATATGGTGAGCCATGTGAGATGCTGACCGAACCAGACTGAACAGTTGAACGACAATGATTGATAAGATATTATTGAGTGTACCATCGTGTACAACTTTTACCTCTTATACCTGAGGGCATCGCTGATCGTGAGCTTGTCCTGGTGGGAGTCGTTGCGGCAAGTCACCTGCTAAACATCTCAATAATCATGAATGGAGAAAGCGCTTCCTTCTAGCCTTCCAGCTTTCCAACTCGAGTCTACTCAAGTAGCTGGCCTGTGGCACCAGGGTCTCTGCACAGCTGAAGCCAGACTCCAAGGCTTTGTGCAAGTCATTGAGAAAGGTCAGGCCACAGCTCTCATCATGTCCAATCCTCGTTCAACAAATATTGTTGTTAAATTATTTATTCATTTATTCATGTATTCATTTATTTATCTATATTATATATATACTATATTATATTATTACATCAACATATCAAGTCATGGAGAAACTATGCAACACCCTGAGGCTTGTGGCTTTGCGCAGCACTTGACATGCACCAAGCAGCAGTGCTGTGTGGAATTCTAGTGGCTGGTTGCGGTTGACTCTTCATTCCAAGAGTCAGACATCCATATTTGGACTCCTTGTATAATTTGGCCTAGCCAGGTTGGGAAACCGGCGATGCTCACAATGTCAATCCTTGCTCAGTGAATCTCAGTGATATGACCGACTCAATGCGATTTCCATGGTGCTTTGGACACTCGATGTCCAAGCGACTGCATCATGCCAGGGGGGAAGGCTGCCAGTCGTGCCCATCGCGTTCATACCAAGCACAGACCAAAGGGTACCTGACCAGCTGGAAAGTTCCTTTCATGTCCTTTCAAATTCTCAAGCTGAGTCTGGTCAAAGTGCTCTTGCATGCTCTTTCGCTGCTTAAATTAAGCAGCAAGGCACAATCAAAAGTGTGTGGGGCCCACGGGGTGCTGGCTTTCCAAGAAGTCTAAATCCAAAGAAACCGTCCATGAAGTCTGTCTTTCCGCCAAGGTGCAAATGATTCGCATGTCGTCTCCTGACCGAGACTGCGGTTGAGACCCTGGCAATTCGATATCATGCTTTCTTGCGAATCTGCAGCGTTGCATACTTTGCCCCAATGCCACATCATCTGTCTGCCAAAACACTATGACCCTTTATAACCTTTATATAGCACTCTTGGCGAAAACCCAGTCTCCTGAAGGATTCTTAGCAAGTCGAATGACTCTCAACCAGAACCTGGAGTAGCAAAGGTTGCATACAGGATCATGTCACAATAGTACAAAGATCCGTCGGTTGATCAAAAATGTTGCTAGTGCCAGCAAATATTTGAGTCGCAGCAGTGCATTTTGACTACTGATTCGCTTACGTAATCGATTTTCTGCCTGATACACAAGAAATCACAAGAAATTGTTGGCCATGTGGCTTTTCAATGACCAATCGGACAAGACGTTTCGTCACGTCTTTTCCATTCAGCGTGGCTTTGCTGGTTCCTGGCACAGCGAACGAGTTCCACACAGTTCCATCCGATCCGCAGTTCCAGTTCGACCCTGAATGTTATCGTACTTTTTCAGTGTCAGGGTACAGCGGCAGTACTACATATGCTACATATGCTACAGAATCGATCATGCTCCTAGGCCATAATTAGCCAGAGAAAAGTATCAGCCTTCTTATCAGCAGAGCATGTCGGATGCCTGTGAGGATTGCATACAGAGTGAAGAAGAGCGTTCCGGAGCAGGTCCAATCTTCCTCAGGGAAGGGAAAATCCTTCAGTGTGAGTATATAGATTCTGATGCTAGCTGTCCATAGCTGTCCCTTGATGGCTGCAGTACTTTGCTCGGGCTGCTAGGGCCCAAGCCCGGTCACAACGGTCCAAGAGCTGAACAAGGGACTCCAAGTCCGTCCGATTGTTGCCCTCATCCTTCATGTCAACCGTGAAGTTTTCATACCTTGCAACTGAGTCAGCTGACAACTCTCCAACTGACAGAAGACGTCGTCAAAATCTGAGATTCACCATTGAAAGGTATTACAAAGTTGTGTCATGTCTATTCCCTGCAATGTTACTTCATGTAGGAGTAGGAACAGCTGCACGGAACTCCAAACACTTCCAAGGGAACGGGAAACATGATGACAGAATATGAAACACGTATTAATATGGGTTTGTCTTAAAATATGGTCCCCATTGGTCCCCCATATTTTTCAGTGGTTTATCATCCTTTTCCCTAGTAATGTGGTTGTTTGGATGTTGTTTGGGGTCATGTTCATCCATTTTCAAACAAACCCTCTCCGTCCAGTGGCCATCGATTTTTTGTGAAGACCTCCATGTTTCTTTGCAGGTTTTGATAGCCCAGGAGACCTTGGCTCCCGTCCGGCATGGGATTTTTGTTGGACGATGGGCTACCCTCAAATTTGATGGTTGATCATCTTTTCCATATTGAAAATGATTTAGAATTGCCGAAAAAATGGATTTGAAAAACCCCGCCGCCGCCACATATATCCACATCATGGCTCGCTACACTTCAAGCATGTCGAATACACCCTTTTGGGCCTTCTCGACGTGCAGCTGGATGGCGCGAACCATACCTGAATGAAACAAAAAGCAACAAACCAGTCCATCAAAAACATCAAAATCAAGGGCTTTCCAAAAGATTTAAATTTTCTTAGCCGTTCAGCTCTACTGGCACCTCGGAAACAATGTCCACTACATCTGTATGACATATAATATCTATATATATACATTTCAATATATATATATATATATTGAAATAGTATGACATTAATTGACATTACATCTGTGAACAGAAAGAAGGTCCGCTTGCAACTCCCATGACTGCCATGACTCCACACTCGTCTTGACCTCGGTATGCCAAGGTCTAGCTAGGTCTAGGCCGAGTCCAGGCCGAGTCTAGGCCGAGTCTAGGCCTAGGTGCCGAAGAACACATGCTGGGCTTCCATTTTGAACCGCCTCGACAAACTTGAAGCGGTTGTCGGCTTGTTGCCAGGACCTGAGCTCACTGAGCTCTGACTAAATCTGACTAAAACATCTCCAATTTTCTTATTTCATTATTGAGAAATCTTGAAAAATGATCAAAGCAGATTCTGATCTTCTGGGCATTTGATGGCATTTGGATACCTGGGGGGTACAAGATGGTACAAGGGAACACACGGTCATTCAAGTAAACTGCTTTCCTACTTGGGTTATCTATTCACTATGCTTGGTGTTCCAAATTAGGTCTTGAAGGTCAGCAGAAATCCAACAAGACCTGAACTTAGATATCGTCGTTGAGACAGGCGTCTCGCAGCCCATCTCCTGCATATTTCGCAGCAAGACGCCTTGCGCAGTTGGATGGGTCATGATAGCATAGAAGTTGAACGAAGAACATGTTTAAATAATAATAAGCAGAAAGCATGCGTCGGAGACGCGAGCTGATTCTGCAGTACGCCCAACACGGGTTTCACATATTGATTTGCGGGTAAAGGTTCTCTGGTTATCTCGATTGATCTCCCGGTTCTGAGATCTTCTGCCTTCTTCACGCAACTGCAGCTGGCAGCTCTGTGATATGTGGGTCAGCTTCAACAAGTAGTCGCTATAGTCCGACTGGATGAGCTTGTTGTCCTCGTCAACTCACACATCGAACCCCATCAATAGATCCAACAAAACAGAATCTAGATTCAGACCTGAACAGTTTGAAGATGTTTGAAGCAGCCAAGTGGAAGTGGAAACAGGAGAAAAAACCTGCAGCAAAAATCATCAGGCTCGCTCAACAAGAGCACGGACCCCAGAGAATGTCCATAGCCATGTCACTGGGTCCAGGAGAGGGTGCTTTGGATTGTGCGCAATAAGAGCCAACACCAGCTTCAAGCGCAAAGCTGAAGCATCAGGATGTCGGTCCTCAGAACTTAGCACTGAATCAAGAGACACCTCCTAGACATTCCTACATTCCTAGACTATCCTATCAACCCCACTAAGACAAGGCACAAATATGCAGCGGTTCTCATCAAGTTGCGATCAAGCAGCTTTCATGGTTGAAAAAAGGGTCATCTTCAAAAGGCGGAACTCTTCGGCTGAAATACCTCCGGCTCAGTCAAGATGACTCATGATGAAGCTACTGTAGCCAACTATCGTAATTGGTCACCTGGCATCATATCGCATCATGCAGTGCAATTCTATGGGTCCGGTCCAAGTAGCCAAACCATTGCCTGTTGGAAATCCCTTGAGTATCTCAACCTCTCATGTCAGTCCGTGATTATTCTGCCTTGACCCGGAATTGCATCTTATACGGGATTCATTCAAATTTCCTTCCAGGAGTGCATCTCGGCGTAGCACTGGCCATTCCCCACCTTCATCAAAGCCCACCGAGCCAATCAGTCTTGCGCAAGCGGTGTAGTCACGGTGCAGCAGGGTCCTACAGAGAGAAGCCACACGGCAAGCCTTACAAGAGCCTTCAAGGGTTCTGACACTGCTCAGTCAAGATTATCAGAAATTCAATATCCTGGTCTGTCATCAAGTTGGACAAGGATGAAAGATTGCCCAAAGACTCTCTTGTGTCAAATGCGTTGAACCCTTTTGAACCATTGTGAGATATGTGCAAGCAAGGTGCAACAGGCTCAAGTAGAGTGTGCCACTCAGCGAGGACGTCAGCAATAGAGATCCAGATTCATGGAAGTCCCAAAGGAAAGTCTTGCCACTCAGCGCAACTAAGATCTTTCGGTTCACCACCAAATCCTCGGATCACCAGATATCACCAGATATCACCAGATATCACCAGATATCACCAGCTGCGGCAATGCAACCGCTCAAGAAGCACATCTGCATGCAACGATTGCAATTTACATAAGCAAGCTACGTGATATTAAGTAATAGAGATCATGAAGAATCATGTTACAACGCGTAGTTGTTCCTTGGAGGGCTGCCCCTTGTGCGAAGTATAATCTTTCCGCATGTCACTTGTCACTTTGGGATGCTGAGCTTCTGTTGAGAAGGGCTTGCATTTGATGTTCGGCCTACAGCTGAACAGTGCAGAATGCAATCACAGTTCCAAGCACTTCATCTAGAAACCTATATCGTACATCATAATTACATTATAAGACATTATAGATCATTGTAGAACAGTACAATCATGTACAGTCTGTAAATGTCTGTAAAATGAAATCTATTGCAGTCAAACGGTGATACTTTGCTCCAGGCCTTGTGACGTCAGCACTGGTCACAAGGATTCGGATAGCACCAGCAGCACTTCTCAAGACCACTGCATGGGGCATCTTGGCCAAAAACGCGGCCTTGGTGGCGGCCACTTGACAAACATCATCAAACCCTGAGTGCCTATTGCATCATATCGCAACCAGTTGCTTGGAACATGTTGGAAACTTTCAGCTTGGCGGCAAGATCGGTCGCACGTGGATCGCCCGTAGCTTCTTGCCATGCCTTTCAGTGCTTTGCGAGTTAGAAAAATTAAGAAAGTCAAAGTTTAGCGTATAACAAACATTCAGATTCAACCAAGAAAAGACAACACAATTCGTCTAGAAAGTCCACACCCACTACTCTCCACTCAATGAGTCAATGAGTGACAGATTCTATATATTCTTGAACGAAGAGGTGAGAAGCTGCTAGCGCTGCTATCAGAAGAGTCTGATTATTTCGACAACCTTTGGCATCATTCCCGGCGCCTCAGGATCAAAAACCCCTCTCCGGTTCAAAAGGTAGAAACCTCACACGCCAAAATCGTCACGAAGATGGCAGTCCCTACAACTTGGACACATGTTTCAACAGGCACGTCATCCTCGTGGAGGCATCTCTAACAGTCAATATCAATATCAAACCCTCTGATCAAGTTCAAATGAATCAAGAATGAACTTCAACAATATCATTATATATCAATAATCAGTCTAATTTAGTATCAAATATCGAATCTATATATACATCTATATTATATAATATACACTAATATACTATATATTCAGCAAAAGTATCTTGACAAAAACCGTGGCCTCATAATTTCTCAGTTTTCTCATATCGCTTTCCGTGGAATTTTCCCTCGCCTCCGAACTCCTTGGAGAAGAGCCGAAGTCCACGGTTGTTGGGATCGGGTCCAGGCACGAAGCGCAGCTGCACACGCGGAAGCTCCACCAAACACACAGCACTGCCCTCCTCGGCGAATGGAAAATCAAAGTCGAATGGAATGAGGATGAAACATGATGAAACATGGGCGCCGCCTAATCGTAGGAATCCTAGCAGTAAGAATCCTAAGATCTATGATGTCAGAGTTCAAGATATGATCCTTCGACGCAACGCGAGAAGATATGGTGTTTATGTGATTTGTAGTTGTGGTCATGTATCTCGTGTTCCCAGCTGGTCCGTTTTGTTCCATGCAGGTTCTATGAGCATCCGTTGCTGTTGAAAACTGGTTCATCTACAGCATTGCACAAGACATCACTGCCGACTGCCCCTCTTGGAATCCAGTGACCTCATCGGTCCAGAAGAGGGTGTGGCTCATCGCTTCCAGTGGTCCCAAAATCGCAGCGAAGCGCTCAATCTGAGAGCCACTTGGTGCATGGATTGGGCTTGCCAAAACCCAGGTCTTGTCGCCAACTTGACGAGTGACCTGACAACAGCAAAAAATCACACAGGTTGAGAAATTGAACTCACTGTCAGTAGCATATTGCCTTTTATTAAATCTAGTTTCATGTATACACTCACATACTAGCGTACACCGTGTCTGCCGATCTATCAACTTGAAGGCGCCTTTCGTGCTGAATGCTTTTATGACTGGTCAAACAACCGCACACAAAGGAATGCCGCGAAATGAAAGAGTGTTCTGGTTCTTGTAGTCTTCCCTCTCTCAAAGACTTTGAAATACTCCGCTTGCCTTTGCTAGTCCATTCTCGCACGTCACTTGCAATGTGTAGTTGAGGGTGTTGTAGACAGGTGGATTGTATGGTTTACCTGCGAAGTCAGAATTCTGATAAGACATTGCTGACAGAATGGCAAAGAATGGCCGCGAAAGAAAGGCTCGAGAAACTTGGAGAAATGATAACGATATTATCGATATCATCCGATGTCCAAACTCTCCAAAATCTCCAGAATGTCCAAAACTCGAATTAGTGCCTGTGAAGCTCACGACACCATGCTTCTCTTCTGCCCAGAAGCGGCAGCCCTGCGGCACGCTTCAGTTGCTTCCGGGATGTGTGGTATATATTGGTACATATTGGTATACGAAGCCAGTGCCAGAGAAGCCAGTGTCTCCTTATCGTAGAGAATCGTCTATCAAAGGATATCAAGGGCATCTTGTCTGTATTGCGGGTTGACTCCGTCTTCGGAAGACTTAAAGAGGCTGCGCTGGCCACCTACAGCTCTGTTCAATTCCTGTTTTCCACGTGTCAGTGTCAGCGCTACAATCCCAAAAACTTCTACAACACAAGACTACAATGGCCCACCAAGTGAGACATTGCTTAAAAGACATCCGTTCCCCAAACAAACCTCCAAAAGAACAGCAGGAAGCAGCCCCTGCAATGCCACAGGGGGGACCCAGAGCCGCTTGCTATCGTCCAAGATCGCCAGGGTCTCATCTTTCACTAAGAAGCCTGCAGGCACAGGGTCTCAATGGGTCTCATGTCTCAAGATGTCTCAAGAAGAAAGTCTATCACCAGAAAACTACACCCTGACATGACTGACATGATCATAATATGACCTGACACGATTTGACATGATCTGATATGCCTTCTGCAGGATGCTGCAAAATGCTGCAAATCTACTACGATGTTTTTTGACACTCGCACCTATCTTTCCAGCAAATTGCGGATTGCATAGTGGTCGTTCTTCTCTGTCCAGGTCATTCGGTACCAAGGATGCATATGAGAAGGCCGCATCGGAGCAAAAGACTTGGGACCGGAAGGAATGGCGTCCGAAGTCCTTGGCAAGTGACCATCAGAGCACTTCCATGACTTCATGGCTGAACCCATAAGAGCACTTCCATGACTTCATGGCTGAACCGGAGCGGAAAGACACGGAAAGACCCTGCGAATATCATCGAACAACCCAATTGCATACTGATTTTCCAAGGCACACTGTGAGTGAAGACACGAATCACAGCATGCCCTTCACAAGCGAATCGAGCTTCAAGGATTCCTTGCCTGGATGAATTTGGGGAGTTGTTTCGGAAAAGTGTAGCGTGCTTCACACCAAGTCAAGTCAGTCTTCGCATCTGGCTTGACTTGACACAAGATGACGCAAGTCTAGAACCAAGAAACCCCAGACTCCTATAAATGATGTCACATGGTTGTTGTTGCATGTTTTTGCATCTATCCAATTGGTCAACCGCCTCTCCAGCAACAAAGAATGCTTTCACCACAATCAATATGTCCCTGGCCTGTCCATATGCTGCACAGCCACCAACTCTTTGGTCTCAGGTGCCAAGTGATGGGCAAGCGAATCTACTGCTTATTCAAGATAACGTCGAGAGTCTTGAGTCTGCTATCACTTGGTTGAGTCGTTACATGTTGTTTCCATCAAGTACCACAAAACTATGTATGTTCACCGAAAGTTCTTCTTTCATTCAAGTGACCTTCTCTGATGCCTCTTGGTGTTTCAGATTGTGCGCAAAGTTAAGTGAAATGTTAAAGAATGTTTCAGAAACGATAGCAACGCAACTTACCATGCCGACCCGATGTTCACAAGGCAGATAAGCGACATTAAGTTGGTTCGTCTGGCAGTACCAAGAGTTCATCAATGGCCCCAGTGCTTCTCCTGGTTAGCTTCACGTGGATACACGTTGTGGACACGAGACAACCTGAGACATCCTGAGACTCAGTATGACTCAAGATGACTCAAGATGACTCAAGATGACTCAAGTCTCACTCCCTTGGCCCATGCCAGCACGCCTTCATCATCATTGCCAGGATCTTGTGCAAAAGTAAGAAGCCTCTCCCAGACTTCGGCCAATTCGTCTTTGCCCTGCCCTTTGAGCCTCGCGTTTTGGATTGCATGGCTTCTCACATGGCACTGATATGGAAAGCCAATGGAATACGATGTGTATCCAATCCGAAGCTGAGGCCCAAGCCAGGATTGCACATCTTGCAATTCACACACGATACCTCCAGGCAATCTCCATTGGTCATCCTGCTTCCATGGCATTGCTACCTCAAAATCATTCAAAATCCACGATGCTGGCGATGCTAGCGGCAATGGTTCTCGCACCAATATAGCATGACATGGTCCACGGCTGACATGGTCTACCATCCACCAGTCTGGGTGGAAATTGTGTTTTTTCAAAAAGAACCAAAAGTGTTTTTTTTCGTGGAGCACTGTTGCAGAGTATTACCCTTTCTTGAGACTCGGCCAAATCCATCTGAGCGGCTCCAGTGCACGATCCTTGCGCTTTCCACTTCAAGCCCTGATCATCCTGTCAATTGTCGCACGATCCCAGAAAACACTGCGAGAAGAAAGCTGCCTAGCTGCAGTAATATCAGACAATGGTCTGTCCTCTGCAGATACGTATTCGTTTTGCTGTTGAACTGATGACCACCACCTTGATGCCCGGATATGTGTGGGTTGAAAGCTTTGCACCAGCTGTGTCTTTGCACTTCCCTCGTGGCTTCTCCGCAAGCTATGACGGCGCAAGTTCAGTGAAACTGAGACATCTGAGACCGTCTGAGACTCCCTGCTGCAGCTCAAATGCTTTGCTGTCGTCATCGACTGCAGAGAGCATGTGGCAGTTCCGCGCCAGCCTGGACCAGATATTCCCATCCCGTGGCGGTCGGGAGATGAGAACGTGGAGTTTCAATGCCAGCCCATGCCAGCCCTTGCCTCAAAGGACGGCAGGTTGGCTGCAGTTTTACAGGATGCATCCGAAAGAACTCTGCCTGCGCCAGCACAAGTCAGCATCAATCTGACCAGTGGGAGTAACCACACACGAGTGCGGCTTCTTTGCACCAACCGTCGACTTGTAACTTTTTGTAACTCCTAGCATGACCACTACGACCTGAGACCCAAACAAACTGTGGAGTCCGCTGGAGCTTGGGCGGAATGGGGCGCAGCAAGCCTGGTGATGTGCCCACAGACTGGGTCGCACCAAATTCCGTTGAGCTTCAGTGGAAGTGATCCAACGAAGTGACTTAGCAGTATTTCATGCTTGTTTTTTAATAGAACAGAAGGGGATGTGTGTGTGTGTGTATACACATAATTCAAATGGACATGCACATATAGAGAGAGAGAGAGAAGGTCATTTTCATCCCGGCCTGATTCCAGCCACAAAGTACATGTTTGAAGATTGAAGACCTCAGACCATGGTTCAACTGCTGTCTGCTCTGCATCCCAAGGGATGCCACGAGCATCCCTTGGTACGGTATGCCTGCCATACAACAGGACAAAGTATGTTGACCAATAGAATGACTACATGACTTACATCTAATATACTTACATGGCATATACTATATAATTATATAATATGACAATTACTGCTAATACATACTAGTACCATAGATCAAAAACGATTAACATCATGGACATGTTTGTCGGAAACTCCTTAAAAAGCTGCTGGCCATGAAAGAGCTCAACCACTTCGATGCCAAGCTTCAGCTGCTCCACCCTTCTTGTCGCACTTCCAGGTTCCAGAACCCTTCTCGGCATGCCATTCGTCCGCATCTTGGATCGCTGACGCGGATTGACGCGGTACGTTCGAAACTTGGGAAGGGACAAGGAACAGGTTCGTACAATTAGGCCGCAAAAACATGTTTAAAAAAAAACGCGATTTGCCTTCGTTGATTGAATTGCTTACCTCATTAAGCGTATGATACATTCTTCAGGACGAATCCTGCGACCAGGACGCCAGATGTGAAAAAGTTCGAAGTGATCTTGGCTGCCTGGTTCACATTGGTTCAGCTCTCGCACAAGACATACAGTGGATGCGGGCAGGATGGGCAAGCTGGGCAGGCTCATTCAGTTCCGATTCGGGCTGATTGATCAAATATATCAAATGTGATGGTGCCTGGTCCAAGATGTACTTCCGTTTGGGGGAATCGTTCACGGCAGCGATGACCTTGCCCACACCAAACCAACCCAAGCCAAAGACTGAGATGATCCTGTTGTGAAGCCAACATGATACACTGTAGAGAAAAAATGATATGACTCATGTAGAAACTGAGACAAAGGCCTCCACTCTCCTTCTTTGAACCACTTCAAAGACCATCCTGGGGTTGAAAGCGAGATATGATGAGATATGGGTTTGTTGGGAAATGGTGCATACCCCCCAAATGGATCCAAATGGCCATTTTTATGGGGACAATGATGATAACTGATAACTGTAGATTGCTAATTTGGGCTGTAGCAGCCAGGGTTGTACCAAACGACCCCACTGCCAAGGGGCTGCAATTCTGTGCCAAATGTGTCGGAAAAGTCGCGCTCGTACCAAGCCATGACGTATGAGCAACCTAAAGATCAAACAGATTGCATCTGACTAAAATGCTCAGGAAATCTCAGGAAAGATGCCGCGCTTGCCATCAAGGTTGTTTTCCATCCAGCTGTCGAAAGAGTTGAGCGGACTGTGTGCAATCTTCGTGACTGCTCAAAAGAAGAATGAGGTTGTCGGCGTCGGACCTTACATGCTCACCGGATGAAACAAAACTGAAAATCAGGCAGTGTTAGCATGTGCTGGCGGCTGCTGAATTCATGACAGTGTTTTAGCAGAATGTCAACTGCAGCGAAAAAAAAAACGACATATAAGATTGTGAGCACAGGTATGCACAGGTGTACTGATATCCTCTATATTCTCGATTCTTCTGGATAGTCTACCCCGCGGGAAACTTGCTTGCATGTGAGGCATTGGAATGCATTGGTATGTTCTGGATTATGCTGTGTGCCTCTTCTTCTGAAAGAAAACGATCGTTTGATCAATCCAGTGAAGCAAAAAATGAGGCAGCGGCACATCTCTCTGCAAGCAAGTAAGTGCCATGTGAGCGTGAAGCCGGCAGCGGACATCCATTTCCTGTTCAGGTCGCTGGATGTTTCTCACAAAGTCAACAAAGACCCAGATTGTGAAACTGTTCTACAATTATCTACAATGTACAATTCTGCAAACAAAAGATCTGAGTGACCGAAGCAGGATTCTTCCCAAAAAACTTGTTGATCCTGTTTTTCTTTCCCCTAGACCCTTAAGACACTGAAGACATCTCAAGACCAGGCCTGAGTTGACGCTGTGATCCATCTCCGCAAATGTGTCACAGCTTTCTCCTCCAAGAAAGTTTTGAGAGTCCTGACCAGCCATGGAGTGTGTGAAACTGAAGTGCTTTATTCTGAGAAACTCGATTCTATCATGATTCTATCCAAGGACCAAGCTATGCATTCACAGCTGCGCATAGCTCTGCAATATTCTACTCACATCTGAAACCCAGGCTGCACCGCGAAAACCAGCAGCCACCTTGTGAGGTCAGGCTCGCGCGCGTCCATACCCTGGTTGTAGAGCTGATCCAAAAAGCGGCTACAAAGCCTGGCACTGGTGATGGTCCTTGGGAGCTCCCAACCCTCAACACATCTCAACACTCCTCAACACTCAACCGCCTCACGAAGAATTGCAGGATTTCCGCTGGTGGCCCATCAAACTCCTGCAAACAAAAAGAAAAAGTTCCAGCAAAAGTTCAACACATAGCACGAATGGAAAACGAAGACCTCAGGTGGTGCGAGCCCGGCGAGTTCATCTGCCTGGCATTGCGGCATTGCACCAAACGTTGTGATCATCAAGGATTCAACAGTAAAGGAAACTCGACATACACTACATTTCTGAATCCTATCGTGTATGTCTACAGTACATGTTTTAGAATGCTGTATTTTGGAAGCAGACACTAAGGGACAGTATTGTCACTTCCAATGATCTTGCCTGGTTGGAAGAAACGGCTGCTTGTCAGTTTGTTGTAAGCTGGCTGGGATGCTTATATCAACCACATCATCAATGATCAAGAAGGTCAGCACAGTGCCTGCGCACAAAGAGCGCAGAATGGTGCCGCAATAGTGCTCAAGCCATTGATCACCTCAGTTGCTGCCATGGCATCGTTTGAACATGTTTGAACCACAGCCCAACTTGGTAAGTGAAGAAAACTCGCAAGCAGAGTGAGCCATGAAGGCGCATGGATCGAATGTGCTTCGGGTGCTTCGGTACAATGGATGTGGAAACCATGTGCCTCGTTGTGCAGCAGACCGAAGGAGGTACCCAGCTTCCCTCTTGCCTCCTGGAATGCTCGGCTCCCAAAATCTGCTTCTAAAACTCAGAACAAGCGGCAAAATGAACTCAACCCTGAGCATTCCAAAATCCAAAAATATCACAAGCTAACTTGTGCACAAGATAGACATGATAGCACGATAATTTTCGAGTATAGTTCGGAATCCCTGCCACGATTGGCGAACCAAAGCCCCAGCCATGGCCAGTCCGGGGCATGCTCCACTGGTTTTGGTTTCTCATCATCTGCCCAAATTGCAGGTTCCATCAGTGCCGCCCAGAGCATTTCCTGCATCGACCTGCAGTCATCACTAAACTCTCGGAATGCCAAGCCCCAAACAGTTTTTGGAACACCCCGGGTGCAACACTTAGAGTACGGAAAAAAAGTGCATGGGTTGAAATCCTGATCATACACAAGGATTTCGAAAGCTGTGTGGAACAGGTATGCACAGGCACGCAATAATAATTACCAACAAGAAATGACAATAATGTTGGACGTCGATTAGGATGAGGATTTCCCCAAAAAAAAATCTGGTTCAGTGGAATTCTTGGGGGATCCACTATTGTGTCAAGTTGTGTTTCAGCATTTTTCCGTTTTTTTCAGCATGTTTCGAGTTTTTTTCAGCATCTTCCAATTTTTTCAGCATGTTCCCCGTTTTTTTCGGCATTTTTAATTGCGTCTCATTTTTCGGCATTTTTGAAAATATTTAATTAGCTAATTAACTGATGAATATTTGTTTGTTGTGGTGGTCCTTTATTGTGTCCAGTCGTTGCCTGAAGAAACAATTTTTCAAGGTTGTGACCCATCAGCAAGATTCAATAGTTAATTAATGTGTTTGTTGTGGTGATCCTCTATTTTGTCCAGATTTTTTTTGAGATGAAAATGTTCGTCATTACATTTATCCCCTTCTCTGGAGTAGCTATTGTAAATTAATTACTTAGTTTTTATCTAGGATAGTCAGAATGCACCATTTTCACAACGTATCAATTTTTTATTAAAAACTTATGAAATATAGCACCAAACATTTTTTCAAGCCGGTAGCCCAAGAGCAGCATTGGTCTTCAATAGTATGTTGTTGTGGTGGTCCTCTAGTGTGTAAAGTTTTTTTTGAAGCAAAAATTGTCCAAAATCCTTCTCTCCTTTCCTTTTCCTTTCCTTTGCTAATTAATAGTTCTCTTTTTACGTTCTTACTTCCATTCTTTTAGGGTTCTCAAAATGTCTAGTTTCCAAAATATAGGATGCCTTATTAAACCCAATAAAAAAAAATAAACAGCACCCAAACAATTTTTCAATCGGGCAGCCCATGGGCAGCATTGATTTTCAATAGTATGTTTATTGTGGTGGTCCTCTATTGTGTCAAGTTTTTCTTTTAAGACAAAGTTTTCCAAAATCATTTTATTTTGTCCTTTTCCTTTCCTTTGCTAATTAATAGTTCTCTTTTTACTTTCTTAGCCCCATTCTTTTAGAATTCTCAAAATGTCTAATTTCCAAAATATAGGATGCCTTATTAAAACCCAATTTTAAAAAAAAACAGCAGCCAAACAATTTTCAAGGGGGTAGCCCATGAGCAACCCTGATCTTCAATAGTATGTTTGTTGTGGTGGTCCTCTATTGTGCCCAGCTGTTGTCTGGGGTGAATTTTTTTACATTCCTTTTACCTTTTCCTTTGCTAAAGTTTCTTCTTTTACTTTCTTAGCTTCATTCTTCTGGAATCCTCAGAAATGTCCAATTTCCCAAAATATAGGATGCCTTATTAAAACCCAATTTACAAACAGCAGCCAAACAATTTTCAAGGGGGTAGCCCATGAGCAACCCTGATCTTCAATAGTATGTTTGTTGTGGTGGTCCTCTATTGCGCCCAGCTGTTGTCTGACGTAAAAGCTTTCAAACATCCATCTAAGCAATTGCAAAGGACATCAAATCTAAGTTGAGTATTTATTGGCTCACAGCGCACTGCTTACAGGAAATTTAGATTCATTCTGCTAAGTTAAATCTTAGTGCTTGCAACCCGACCCAACCCCACCACTTTCCCAACCATTTTTTGGCAGTGTCTTTTGCTGATAGCCACATGCTGGGACATTTTAAAAATCACGAAGCCTTGCTCCAGCTCAATGTAAAAAAGCACTCAAGCTTGCTCAGGAGTCGATGAGGAAAGAAGACTTCATGCTGAGCTTGAGGTAGCCACCAGGTAGTCCAGTTGCTCAGGATGCTGAGGTCCTGTCAGGGACAAAAAGCTGGGAGCATAACATATAACTAATTAGTAAACTCGATGTATGTTAATGACAAACATGACCCATTACTTATGCTAAAGTAATTAATTCCAAGCAGCAACAACAACCAGCAGCAGTGGCAAAACCACCCACATCCCTTCAGAGCTGCATTCATTTTTTCTGCCCGCTGTTACAAAATGCTGCTGAGACTTAGGAATTGCTAATGCTTTTAGCTTCTGCTCAGCATTCATGCACCTTATCAGTCTCCATCTCATCTTCCTCCTTGACCTTGGGCTTCTTGCTCTGCTTTACTGAAGCCATTCTCCAAGCGCCTGCAGGTAGAACTCAGCTCTGTCCACACCCATGGCCAGCCCAGATTGCAAAGCGCTGAGCACATGTTGCTCCTCTTCCATTTTCCGAGCATCTTCCCTGAGCCTGGAGATTGTGAGTTCCTGAGTCTTAGCTGCCTCCTCAAGTAGCTGCAGCTTAGACCTCATGTCCTCAATCAGCTCAGGTACGCTGTGCATTTCACTGAGCCTCTCATCTGATGCTGACATGCTGAGGAGCCTCTCAATCTCTTGGCTCATGTCCAGCTTGTGGAGCTGAGACTTACTATAGCCCTGAGCATCATTGGCTATCCTGATAGGCTGAGGCTTCCAAATTGGTGTCTTGGTTGGTGCTGATGAAGAAGCAGCTTCTCCTGAGAATCCAGCTGGGTGCGCATCAGGCTCAGGAGGCTTCATGCCCTGATAGAACTGACCTCTTCTGAACTGAGGAGCTACAAATGCACCCCAAGGCAATGGGTCCATTCTGAGCACCTCAGTGTAATATTTGCGAAGCACTTCCTGAGACCAGCCATTGTGATCCTGCAGGGTTGCAAATGGTGTCCATGCAAAAATGCCAACTACATCCGTTGATTAGCTAAGTAAAAAAATGCCAGCTACTAACTAACAAATGAATTAATTATGCTCATTGCCCTATGATAGGACACACACACACACGACACACACGACACACACGACACATACGACACACACACACACACTAGACAAGAATGGATCATTATAGTGATCCGGCAGGAACTGAATCCTGTAACATGCAGATTAGACAGGAATCGAATTAATATACGATGAAGATTTTATATATATATATGTAAGATCACAGTAGACAATGATAGTATAAAACAACAGCGATATAATATATTATATGTCCCCCCAGCTGCGTCTTAAATGCGCCCAGGGCGGGACAAGGCAGGTACGTTTACCTGATCTCCAGTGTGGAGCTTCGTTGGCAGAGGCCACAACTGGAGATCCCTCTGCCCCCTGCCATAAATAAAAATATAATATCATATAATATAAGGACGAAGTTTAAAGTTTAACGTCTATTCAGACGGTACACACACACACACCCCCTGCCTCCGGCAGGGTGGTGCGCGTAAAAATGAGATGAAAATGAGGATGAACGGGGGATGAAAAATGCGATGAGAGTGAAAATGAGATGAACGTTACTTAACCAGGACGCGAAGAGGGGAACGCAAAAGAAGAGGGAAGGAGCAAACACACACCAACACACCTAGCCCGGAGCGGGCGAACCCTGAAAAGGCAAGGGAAAAGAAAAAAGCGGAGGGTCGACGGACACGGACCAAGACCAGCGGATGGGGGGGAAGACGGAAGCGCCTGAACCAACCTGCCACAGCGAAAACCTACAAAAAACCTCAGCACGCGACGGAGCCAACCTACCTGGGGAGGGAAGAGAGCATGAGATAGGGGACCAATGGGGAACTAGTTAGTGAAAAACAAAAACAAAACCAGGATTCAGCTCCTAAAACCTAGAAGTCGTGCGTTGTGCCACTCCAGGCCCGTGTTCAGGTCAGCCACAATAGGCATAAACGGCTTTCAAGTTCCAGCGAATTAGGTGCACAATATGTTTGACCTCACCAGAGAACCATCAAAAGAAAGAAGACCACACCTAAAGATCGTGTACCTGCCTGCGTTCTGTCTCGTGTAATGTAACTGCAAAGGTTGCTGCGAAAAAAGGAGGTTTCTGAATGTTCAGAACAGCATCAAAGATGAAGAAATGCGTCGGCGAGGAATCCCTGGGACCACAGGAGCCGCGGGACATTGTCAAAGGCACAAAACGGTAAGGCCATCTGTTGCACATTACTTAAACGAATTACTAATTCAAAAGTGTAAATTCGGAAGTCAATTCAGTCGACATTGACCCCAACTGGGGTTGCCTCAATTGGCCCTATGGCACCATGTCGGAGTCACCATAGGAATCACACTAGACAAGAATGGATCATTATAGTGATCCGGCAGGAACTGAATCCTGTAACATGCAGATTAGACAGGAATCGAATTAATATACGATGAAGTTTATATATATATGTAAGATCACAGTAGACAATGACAGTATAAAACAACAGCGATATAATATATTATATGTCCCCCCCAGCTGCGTCTTAAATGCGCCCAGGGCGGGACAAGGCAGGTACGTTTACCTGATCTCCAGTGTGGAGCTTCGTTGGCAGAGGCCACAACTGGAGATCCCTCTGCCCCCTGCCATAAATAAAAATATAATATCATATAATATAAGGACGAAGTTTAAAGTTTAACGTCTATTCAGACGGTACACACACACACAAATAAAACTTGCATCCAGTGGTTCCACCCAGGCACAGTGCATTCTCGACATCCTGATTGCCAGGGAGTTCTGCTAAGATAGACTTTGTGGCCATTGCCACAGTCTACCATAGGTTCCCTGAGGTATCGAGGATACTCCACGATGTCGGTATCATTTGAGTTGTTGAAGAGTGCTAGCCCTGAGGGTTCCTGAGGTGGAGCATTAGGCTCAAGCTGGTAGCGCCTTCGGCTGCCCACCTGAATCCACCAGACTCCATCTGGCACCTCAGCAGGCTTCTCTTCAAAAGCAGGATGAGCTCTGCCTGAGCCCCTCCCCTGATAGTTCCACATGGCTAGGGTGATATGGTGCTAAGGTTTGCTGGGTCCTTGCACTTGAAGTTGAGCCTTAAACAGCTGAGGATCACATAGACATGCACATATGAACATGCTACAACTTCATTGGTCAATTAACTAGTTACTGAATTATTTGATGTCAACATGACTGAGCAAGATTACCACAAGTCTAAGATTATTGTCAAGCTAGCACCAATCCCACACCACCGAAAACACCTTTCAGTCCTCTAGAGCTCCTCAGAGTTGGCCTTCTCGGCTCAGCATCTGAGGGTGGATCTGATGCTGCTTCATCATCACCACTCATAGGCTGAGACTTGAGAGTCCTCAGCCACCTCCATCCCCTCAGGCATTGAGCTTCTTGTCCATCTCCTGAAACTTGCTGAGGGTAGCATCAAATGCCTCCAGCATCATCAAGAGCTGTCCTCAGAGCCCTAACCCATTGCTCCTGACTGATCCCTGGGTGGTAGCTCAAGTTTTTGTGGATCTCAGCAAGCTCATTCCTGACCCTGAGCATGACCCAAGGGGGCAGGGCATCCTGATCTTGAGGAGGCTCCCCAGCAGGCTGATCAAGCTTAGGCTGCAGATCAGGCTGAATCAACTGCTGAGTGTGGTACTCCTGCAGCAGGTCCACAAACTGCTCCTGAGAGCAATTGAGTTTCATCTTGGGCTCAGCCAGGTCATCCCTGAGAATCACCACCTTCATGGAGTTGCTTAAAGAACCATCCAAAAATAAATCACATTGCAAAGAGACTTCCCCCAGTAATCAAATATATAATTGGTTACCAGTAGTACCGCACGGAAGTTCCAACAATAGGAAACCTATAGGACAGCTTGGCTGTTGTGAATCACAGATGGCAGGGCGAATCCACTGATGGACCGAAAGGTGGTTGAGGTCTCCTCGAGCAGATCTTTAGAGAGGAGGGAGAGAGAGGGAGGAGAGGGGAGGAGAGAGGGAGAGAGCGGCGAGAGAGATGGGAGGTAGAGAGGAGGGACGAGGGGAGAGGAGAGGGAGAGAGCAGGGAGAGAGAGGGAGCGAGAGGAGCGAGAGGGAGAGCGAGGAGTGACGCGCGAGCGAGAGAGAGGAGGGGAAGAGAGGGCGCGAGAGGGAGAGACGGGGCGAGAGAGAGGAGCGAAGAGGAGACGGAGAAGAGGGGAGAGAGCGGGAGAGAGGGAGAGAGAGAACGAGAGCAGCGAGAGAGAGAGAGAGAGAGGGAGACGAGAGGGGAAGAGGAGAGAGAGAGAAGAGAGGAGAGAGAGCGCAGGCGGGGGGGAGAGAGCGAGAGAGGAGAGAGAGAAAGAGAGAGCGAACTCTCTCTCTCTCTCTCTCTCTCTCCCCTCCTCTCTCATCTATCTATCTATCTATCTATCTATCTATCTATCTATCTATCTATCTTTTTCTCTCTCTCTCTCTCTCTTTCTCTCTCTTTCTCTCTCTTTCTCTGACTACCCACCTACCTACCTACCTACATACATACATACATACCTATGTATCTATCGATCTATCTATCTATCGATCGATCTATCGATCTATCGATCTATCGATCCATCGATCTACCCATCTATCGATCTAGCGATCTATCGATCTACCGATCTATCGATCGATCTATCGATCTATCCATCTACCGATCTATCGATCTATCGATCCATCGATCTATCGATCTATCTATCGATCTATCTATCTATCCCTCTCTCTCTCTCCCTCTCTCTCTCTCGCTCTCTCTCTCTCTCTCTTTCTCTCTCTTTCTCTGACTATCTACCTACCTACCTACCTACCTACCTACATACATACGTACATACCTATGTATCTATCGATCTATCTATCTATCTATCGATGAATCGATCTATCGATCTATCGATCTATCGATCCATCGATCTACCGATCTATCGATCTAGCGATCTATCGATCTACCAATCTATCGATCGACCGATCTATCGATCGATCTATCGATCTATCCATCTATCGATCTATCGATCTATCGATCCATCGATCTAGCGGTCTATCTATCGATCTATCTCTCTCTCTCTCTCTATCTCTCTATCTCTCTATCTATCTATCTATCTATCGATCTATCTATCTTATCTAATATAATCTAATCTGAATTTAATCTAATCTAAACAATTCTATATCTAATCTAATCTAATCTAGTCTGGTCTAATCTAATCCAATCTTATCTTGTCTTATCTACCTATCTATCTATCTAGCTATCTCTCTCTCTATCTATTTTTCATTATCTATCTATCTATCTATCTATCTATCTATCTATCTATCTATCTATCTATCTATCTATCTATCTCTCTCTCTCTATCTCTCTATCTACCTACCTACCTACCTACCTATCTATCTATCTATCTGTCTATCTATCTACCTGTCTATCCATCCATCCATCCATCTTTCCATCTTTCCATCTTTCCATCTATCCATCCATCATCTATCTAATCTATCTAATCTATCTAACCAAATCTAAGCTAAGCTAATCTAATCTTATCTAATCCATCTATCCATCTTTCCATCTTTCCAACTTTCCATCTTTCCATCTATCCATCTATCCATCTATCCATCTTTCCATCTTTCCATCGTTCCATCTTTCCATCCATCCATCCATCCATCCATCCATCTATCCATCTATCCATCTATCCATCTATCCATTTAATCTATCTAATCTAATCTACTCTATCTAATCTATCTAATCTATCTAATCTGTCTAATCTATCTAATCTATCTATCGATCGATCGATCCATCCATCCATCCATCCATCCATGCATCCATCCATCCATCCATCTCTCTCTCTCTCTCTCCCTGTCTGCCTGTCTGTCTATCTATCTTTCTGCAAGCTTGAAAACGAAGCTATTCTGCGAGACTTCCTCTGTTTTTGAACTTGACATCATCAAAAACGCTGCCATTCAGCGAGACTTCCTCCATTCTTGCACTTGACAACATCAAAAACGAAACAAGTCTGCGAGACTTCCTCATTTTTTGAAGTTGACAACATCAAAAATGAAGCAATTCTGCGCACACATGGCTGTTTTATAAGGTGTATATTTACGAGCGCATCCTCTCCGAGCAGTCCGTAACATTATCCGCTGTGGGAGGTTGAGATAAATTGCAAACACATGTGCTGCAGCGGCTCTCTTTTTACCATTCTGAGGCTCTGGCTGCCACGCGACGAACCATCGCCGAGAGGTGGGTCGTCGTCGTGGAGACTCCGCCGCTTCGCTTCGCGGACTTCTGCCTGCAGTGGCGTGGTCAGATTCGAGATATGACGCGTGATTTGTGCTGAATTCGGCTGCTCCGTACTGTCTGCTTTGGCATTAACTTAAGACTTAATGTGTCAAAATGCTTCGTAGGTAATCAGGGTATGTTGTGCAAGCCTCTTCCTTTTGCTGTAGACGCTCGTACTCGGCCTGGCATTGTTGGTTGGCTGCGTATACGCAGATCGTTTGGCGGCTGTTTGTGTGTCTGTGTCGAGGTCTGTTTTCGTCTCTCTCTCTCTCTTTTTCTCTCTCTCTCTCTCTCTCTCTCTCTCCTTACTTGTCTCTCTCTTTCCAGCGCTCTATTGCTAAGCCCGGCACAGCCAGTTCGGCGTCTACTTCCTCGTCCTCGGGATGTACGAGGCGTTGCTATTTCTATGCATCACGTGATGCTTCCGTGTCAGCAATCTGTCCACGTTTTTTTGTTTTTAGGTGCTTTCCTTTTTCTCCGTCGGTCTGGTTGAAGTCGGTCTGACTGAGGAGAAGACCGTGGGTAGCCTCCGCGGCGGTGGGGCTGGCACCTGCCAGAACAAGACCAATCAGCCCGGAGGCAAGGAGTGACTGGGGACCTCTGCCTCTGGGAAAGCCTGTTGGTCTTCTCCAGCTTTTTTACCCTTGTCCGCCTTAGTGATGCGTCAAGCTCTCGCCAAATTCTTCTTTTTTCGTGCTTCCTTGCGTTCTTTCTTTTTTCTTCCTTTCTTTTCTTTCTTTTCCTTTTTTCTTTCTTTCTTTCTTTCTTTCGTTCTTTCTTTCGTTCTTTCTTTCGTTCTTTCTTTCTTTCTTTTTTTCTTTCTTTCTTTCTTTCTCTTTCTTTCTCTTTCTTTCTTTCCTTTCTTCTTTCTTTTTCTTTCTTTCTTTCCTTGCTTTCTTTCTTTTTCTCTTGGGGGCACAGCTGAGCTCTGGGCTTTCCTTTTCCTGTCTTTCTCCAGGGCGGCCACGCGTGCGAGCCGGACCTGGCGTTTGCGTCGGCGACGTGTCGGGCGTCTCGGGCTCTCCCGATTTTCCCGCGCGCCTCAGGGTCCTGGCTTTGGCGTGCTTCTTGGCGCAACTCTCTGCGCCTCTTGTTGCGGGCTTTGTTCTTCTCAGCTTGGCTCTTTCGTTTCGCCTGCCGCGGCGCCGCGTCCGCTGGCTGGCTGCATTCGCGACAGGACAGCTTCTTCCGCCGGCCGAGCCTCTGCTTGTTTCTCCTCCTCCAACCGTTTTTTCTCAGCCCGTTTTTCTGCCTGCCGTGCCACCCGTGTTGCCTGCACGGCGGAGCGTTGACTGTCTGTTGTTTTTTCTTTTTGTGTGTTTCATCTAGTTGGAGCACGGTCTTTATCTGGCCGTGCGTTTTCGTGCACATTGGGGGGGTGGGGTGGGGTGGGGTGGGGTGGGGCATGTGTTAACGTTCATGTGAACTTGCTAGGTAAGTGGACTCGTCTCTGTGTGTGCCGTTATGTGCGTGTAGACATGGGTGGGGTGGGGTGGGGTGGGGCATGTGTTAACGTTCATGTGAACTTGCTAGGTAAGTGGACTCGTCTCTGTGTGTGCCGTTATGTGCGTGTAGACATGGGTGGGGTGGGGTGGGGTGGGGTGGGGCATGTGGTAACGTTCATGTGAACTTGCTAGGTAAGTGGACTCGTCTCTTGTAAGTGTTCGGGTACTTGTAACTGATACGTCATGCTGCGCTCTTGTAAGTGTTCGGGTACTTGTAACTGATACGTCATGCGACGCTCTTGTAAGTGTTCGGGTACTTGTAACTGAAACGTGGTATTCCTGTACAGGCTGTGGTTCACCAGGTCAAGAATTTCACTGCGCCAGCACCAAAGATGTTTCGCGGTGTCTCCAATATAGCCGGCACTCAGACGTT
Organism: Cladocopium goreaui; assembly: GCA_947184155.2. Classification (NCBI taxonomy): domain Eukaryota; class Dinophyceae; order Suessiales; family Symbiodiniaceae; genus Cladocopium; species Cladocopium goreaui. The sequence goes on along the minus strand of CAMXCT020000244.1, from coordinate 27,355 downwards.
GGACCGGTCTTGGAGGACTTTGAAAGAAATTCCTTCCTGCTCACATGGTCTTGAAACACAAAGACCGTGGGCATTCAACGATGCACCCGTCAGTAACGCAATATGTGTTCATGTGGTGCTGGCGCTCCACCCTGGACAATCCAGATCCCCAAAGGTTCCTGGAAGAACTCGAACAGTTGCTGTGAGAAAAAAAACAATCAGAAAATGTCCGCTGGAAGTGCGATCAGTTTCTTTGGTTTCAACATCATTTACTTGTATGAATGCCTGTCTTTGGTTATAGTTAGCTGTTCGATGCAAGTGAAGGTCCGTTGCAAGGTCGTCTGGCAGGTTGTGCCACATTCATCAATACATAACATGTTGAAATCCAGGTCGGTTGCAAGGTCGTCTGGCAGGCTGTGCCAACTTCATCAATACATAACATGTGGAATTACAAAAAAATGCGTTTTCGCCTAGGCGAAACACTTGTTTTTTCATTTCCTGCACCAGAATAAGGGGGTTTCTTGTCTTTGAACTCACATCAAAACAATACAGGTCGAATTAGTTGGGGAGTTCTGAGAAACATCAAAAATGATAGTTTCGCCTAGGCGAAACGCTAGATTTTGATTTTATGCACCAGAATCACGGGTTTTTTGCCTTTGAAATCACATCAACCAAAATCCTATTGGCACGACCACATCAAACATCATCCATGACACCCCGTTGATCACAAAAACACCACGGCCAGATAAAGACCGTGTTCCTAGTTTCATCGGCCTCGGCCGTTGGCGCATCCAGGGCCGGATGCACCGGCTTCAGGAGCAGCCAAGCGTGCAGCTCGGGGAGCCATGCTTGGACTGCATCCTTGGAGACACCCAGGGCTTGCGCCTCGGTTGGCGCAAGTCGGTGCGCGTCGCCCTTGCCGCTCTCTGATTTTGCGGTTAGCGGGCTGAGGCCCGCGCCAGTTGTGCTACCAGAGCTGCACCGTTCTCTGGTAGCAGAGGGTTTGGCGTCGATGGAACAAGCTGTTCCAAGTTCCAAAGCCCTGGCGAATGAACAGGGAGGCGATGTCCAAACAGGACGTATTTTGAATACTCTCATGTTTCCTCGGTCTCAGTCTCCCTGAGGATCCGGCAAACCAACTTTGCGTGCAGCGGCAGCCAGCTAATCCGGCGGGGCGGTACCGCCTTTGCCTGACATGTGTGGCCAGGAGCACTGTGGGTCCGCGGCTGCGGTGCTGCTTCCGGCGGGCCCTCGTTTGAAATTTTGGCTTTAAAATTTTGGCCCGGGCCTCGTACCAATGCGTTTTGCGATTTTTCGACTCCACCTGTCTAAACTACTGCGCCTGCCACGAAAAAGTGATGCCAGGTCACGCGAAGTGCTGCAACCATCTCAGCAAACCTGAAGATCTGATGCTCCAAAATGCAAACCCTCTCAGGAAATCAGCGCCCGGACCTCCTAACACCTCTGATGAACATGTCTCTTGTACTGCGCCTGCCACGCAAAATGCATCTTTGCAGATCCTCTTCGAATGTCCCACGCCTGCCATGGTGTTTGGAAATGTCACAAAACTCTCACGTTTTGCTCACTTTTGACAAGGTGCGCAATCCCTTGCGCCTGCCACGCGAAACAACATCTGAACCTCCAAAAGTGGTCCGGACCCCTGGTGTTTTTAACCTTTTGACTTCGAAATGTGCTTCGCGCCACAACGGCGTGCACTTTTTCGACATCTCAACTTCCAAAAGTGGTCCGACACTGGTGTGTTTTGTACATTTTGACTTGGAAATGTGCTTCGTGCCACAATGGCGCGCAATTATTCATCTCTCATCTGGCCAGCTGGCTCCGCACCCGCCGCTTTAGCGAGCCTACTTGTCGACCCTCCGGAGCCACAAATCATTGGAAAAACACAGTGTTTCGTGACTTTCCTACCTTTTCGCGCACCTGGATCTTCTTTCTTATGAGACTTTCTCTTCTCTGATCTTCTCTCTTCTTCTCTTCTCTTCTCTATTCTTCTGCTCCACCTGTGCTTTTCATCTTTCCATATTGTCGGAAGTTTGATTTCTAAACTTCCTTCGGCTACTTACTTAATTAGTTGATTTTCCCAGTGGGAACGAAAAAAAAATCCAAGCCCTAGGCTCCAAAGAGATTTTCTCCACAGACAGGAGCTTGCTGAGGTGGGAAACCCATTCCACCTGATGATACCTCAGCTTACACCTGAGGTTGCCGATCTCAATGTTGAACTGCTCCATGGCTGAGGTGTGCTAAGCAGCTGGATAGAATGGCCTGAGCCTTCACAAGCTAAGAAATAAATATATCCCCCACGTGAGATAAAAAATGAAAAATCAACTGAACATCAATTGAAATGAAATTGAGCATCATTTAAGAGTAAATTGAAATCAACTGAAAGTAAATCGAAAGTAAGTTGAAATCAGTTGAAAATCAATTGAAAGCATTGCAGTGCTCCATGGCTGGCTTGATGGGAGGGTTTCAAAGAATCCTTCTCCTCATCAAGCAGCTTGCTGTGATGGGACACCTGAAACTCAATTGAAAATTAATTGAAATCAGTTGAAAATCAATTGAAACCAATTGAACATCAATTGGGGTCAATTGAAAGTAAATTGAAATCTATTGAAAGTAACTGCAATCAATTGAAATAAATTGAACATCAATTGAAATCAGTTGAGAAACATTTGAAATCAATTGCAAATCAATTGAAAACAATTGAATATCAATTGTAAGTAAATTGAAATCAATTGAAAGTAAATTGAAACCAATTGAAAGTAAACTGCAATCAGTTGAAATAAATTGAACATCAATTGAAATCAGCTGAGAAACATTTGAAATCAATTGAAAATCAATTGACATCAATTGAAAATCAATTGAAATGAATTGAAATCAAGTGAAATCAATTGAAAATCAATTGAAATCAATTGAAATAAAATTTAAATCTGTTGAAATCAGTTGAAATCAGCTGAAAGTAAATTGAAATCAATTGAAAGAAAATTTAAATCAGTTGAAATCAATTGAAAGTAAATTGAAATTAATTGAAAGTAAATTGAAATCAATTGAAATCAATTGAAAGTAAAGTGAAACCAATTGAAATCAATTGATCCAATTTTATTCAGTAGGCGGCCCACGTTAAAGAGAGTCTCAGAATTGTTTAGGGGGGGCCTACACTAATCAGCATCCAACATTAAAATCAATTCTGTGAGGTCAAATCTCAAGCTCTAGTGACTCTAGTGCATCTCAGCCACGTCTGTTTCAATGCGTGCAAGCGGTCCGCTGCAAGGAAGTGCAGAAGCAACGGAATTCGCAGGTAGGGCGTTGTAAGAGCGCTGAGCACCTCGTGCGCTGCACATGGCATGGCATATGAGACATACAAAATCAGTGTTTGGGATGCCAACCCATGTCAAACGCATTCGGGGAATCTTTCTATCTGGCCATGGCAGCCACGCCCCAACAGATGTTTCATCTGTGCAGTGCAGGACCAAATACCACTGGATCACTTGAAATGTTTCACTGACCACGGTAACCAAAGGTTGAGCTTGGTACATGCTCGGCTTCTTCTTGGGCGAGGGCCTGAAGCACTGGAGCAATTGGACTAGTGTGAAAATTGTCAACGGATTTTTGGATAATAAAATTGGATTAGAAGCAAACTATCTCGTTCCATTTCACACATTGTGCCCTTATTCAATCGGATACCTCCAAGGATCCCTTTCAATTTTCCCAGGCTTATATGTTTCACCTGTTTTAGTCTGTTCTTGACACCCGGGGGCGACAGCCTGACCAAAGGTTGGCAAAGTGGGTGCATGTATCACATCGTCTTCGGAGATCGCCTTTTCCAGGCCTGCAACTTTCATCCCTCACATCTTGGAGCAAAATAAGACATGCTACCGGGTGAACCCGGTATGGCATGCTCCCTCCGCTGCTTCCTCTTGCAAAATTGAACAGTGCAGAGTGATGATATGATATGATATGATATGTTATGATATGATATGATGTTATGATATAATATGCACATTTCCAACTGTCGTCCCCGACCAGCAGCTTGAAGGCTGGCGCCACTGATGGTTGTGAATCCTGCCACAGTTGAAATGCAGTCATTGAAATAATCAATTCCAAAAAACAAAAAACAAAAAACAACATGTCATGTGTGCTGAATTTTGCCAGACTTAAGTTCTCGCAGCATCCTGGCCTTTGCTTAGCTGATCGAACTTGATAGTGCCGTTCAGTGCTGATGGTTGCGCCTGCAAGGTTTTGCATGGCACAGGTTTGCAGCCACATGCTACGATGAAAAGAAGACTCCATGACGCAGAGATAATAAAGGAGCAAAAACGGGACAAACAAAAAATATGCGTTCAAACAAAAGGGAAAAAAGTGAGAAAGAAAAATATATGTCCATTCTACAAGGATGTAGGCGGTCAAGTTTACGATATAGGCACGTGGAATGCAATATGTTTTTTCCGCTTATCTTGCACATTCAATCGATGTGAGGGATTATCCATCTCTAAGCCTCTAAGCCTTTAAGCGTTGTCCCATGGTTGCTTGTATCAGTCTCACCTTATCAAATGGGTTAGGTCACATCAAAGATCCTTAAAGATCCTTAAAGCATCTCTAAGTTCCATACATGCAAAGCTCCTGTGTTTCACTCCAATGTTTCCATGTCTTCGCCTTCAGGATCTCACAGGGTTTACAGTAGCCCACCCTCCAGTTGATGGTCACTGAGTTGGCCGTGAAGACACCTTTGAATCGCCTACGAGCGAGATCGAGCGAGGCCATGCTGGGAGATTTCAAGAGTTTTTTGCCAGCAAAATGCAGATCAAAGATATCAAAGGCTGGCCTGCATTGAGGATCTAAGCAAAGGTATTTGGACCATACCTCGACAAATTTCTGAAGCGTGTGAAAAGCTTCGAAACTCTACATGTGAATAGCCGGTAAGAATGATCATGACTGATCAGAAATGATCGTGAATGATCAGAAATGATCAAAAGGGAATCCACTGCAAACCAACAGTTGCCCATCTCTGAGTTGCCAGCACAAATGTCTCGCCACCAGTAGAACTCGGGGGCTTTGGTTTTGATTTCACCCGATGAGTTCAAGGCCCAGCCAAATGGAATTGTCCATTTGGGCCATTCCTCGGTGCCATCGCTGCATCGTTGACCACATCCCACAATTCACATCAATTCACATCAAGTCTTTTCAAGTCACATCAATTCACTTGGGTTTTATATGGTTTTATATATATTTATATATTGTTTGTGCAAATCAGCAACCCCATCACTCACCAGAATTGAAAACGAGAATGATGACCGTGCAGTAAAGAACTGCTTCCCAGGTGCATCGCTGTGGTTTGGTGGCAGGACGTTGCTCATGATCTTCAGCACTTTCTTTGTGAGATCTGTGACCACGCTTTGCCTTGGCCGACCGACCGGCAACCATGGTCGACCAATGTCAACCACCCTTCATGGGGAAGCATCGGCATCACGGTGATGATCTGCATCAAACTATCTGGCCTACACTGCTCCTGCCATTGCTGCTTGGCTGCGTTGGTTTGAGGGCAGTGGCATCATACTTCATACCATTCCTGGTTCAGCGACAACACGTTGCTTGATGGCGCATTCAACTCAACAAGCAACAGTAGGGAAATCATCCGAATCAACTCAAAGCACTTGTGCATCGATGTAAAGTCAGTCTGATGCTGGTTGCAGCATGTTGCAGCAACATCTGACGTGAAGTGGACTCGAAACGAGCAAGGGCCCGGGACCCAATGCCAAGCGTCAAAGACGAATCCCAGGCACCATCTCCCTTGGCTGCTTGGCCAGCTTCATGTCGTGCCAGCGCGTTTCGGGCCTCCGGGACCCAATGCCAAACTGTGTCAAAGAGTTTGAGCTTCTGTAAGAAACAAAACAAGCATACCCGTGGTCATCGCAGTCTATAAGGGATGACAATCGGCAAAGTGAACGTGTAAAGCTCCTCTCACAATGTCTCCCAATTGCCAGGTTCCGATATATGTTCATGTCATTGCATGCAATCATCGAATCAAACCTCTTCATTCAAGCATCATCAAAAGTAAATAAAAGTCATTCAATTCACCATGCGATTCACTGAATCAACAAAGGTTCTACTGTGCCCGAAGCCAGTCCCGACCAGTCCCGACCAGTCCGATCTCCCCTGGTTTGTACGGGGTCGCCTTTGCAAGCTCAGGTGTTGACAGTGGCAGCCCATCTGTAGCATTGTCAGCGCTCTTGCCCTGGACAAGGGGTGAACATCGATTGGGTTCATCGGGGTTCTGCAACATCTCAACTCTTGAGGAGGTAGAGAAGCGCATTCAATATCTTCAGGATGGTTCGAGGTGATGATTAATTGATACCGGCCACAATGATAGCGCTTGTGAAATATAGTGGTGATTAGGAAGACGATGACGATGATCATGATCATGATCATGATCATCATCGTCATCATCATCATCATCATGACGACGACGACGACGACGATGACAATGACGATGATCATGAACTAGGGATGACAATGACAGTGACAATGCTGATGCTGATGCTGATGTTAAGGGTGATGCTGATGGTGGCGATGCTGATGGTGATGGTGATGGAGACAAGGATAGGGATAGGGATTGGGATGGGAGTACAGGTGCAATAGCAAGGACGATCAAGTTGGGGTTAAGCTCAGCAGTGTCGTCGTGATTGATTGCCTCATAATCATAATTTAATATGCTATTGTGAACTGGTAGTGGATGGTGCAACCAAAGATCAAACGAATGCAAATGCGACACCGCCGCCTCCAATCGCCATGTGCTTTTCCAACAAGCTGAAATCCGTGGGCCTAGAGCCGCAAGTCCACGGCACCTGTACTGTATGCATGTATGTGTCAAGGTGAAGTTGGTTCATTCACACACCCAACGTTTAAAGTTCACCTTGACACAGAAAATGGTAATTTGAGGTTACGCAGCATATCCCACCAGGTTTGTACATCAGTCTTTACTTTGGTGAGTATGTCAGCTACTTGAAATTGAGTTGGGACCCAGCGCATCATCCTGGGATCTTCAAATGCATGTCCCCAACAGGCTGCCTCGGCATTGATGAGTTGCCTGAGGGCTGCCAAATCAATCATTAACCTCTTTTCAGATGGGGCCTTTGGCCCACCGATTCTATGAACCGAGTCAAAAAGAGACTTGCAATCGGTCAAAGAGATTATTGGAACTACGCCTCTCACTGCATCTTCACTCAGAGGTTCGCCTCTCAAGGAACCTGCCAACATTGCACGAAATGCGATGGCGTCTTCCCAGCCCTCCAATGATGCCATCGTCTCAGCTGCAAATGTGCTCCGGCAAACTCTAGGACATGCATGAGATTTCCATGCAATGACAGCAGGGTTAACTTCATCTCCTTTCAGAGCGCGGCGGCCGCACATCAGAACCAAATGTCCCAATTGCGAGTAAATGCCATGACCACCAGGAACAAATTCTTGGTCATCAGCGCTCGCAACAGCATTGGCCCAGGCAGCATCATGGTAGACGAGGATCACAAGGTCGTCCAGAGTTGAACCCAATTTGGAAAAAGTGAGTGGTTCTCCCTTACCGTTCTGGGCCATTTTAACTACCTTATTGGTTTCTCTGACATCCCCATAGCAAGGCTGTTTCTGTTTTCTTTGGGCAAGTGACACACCTGCTTGAAGGTCAGGTCGAGATTGGCTAGCAAGCCAAGATAGAGCTCCAATCGTAGACTGGTTGTCAATCTTCGCCACCATATCAGCAGAATCATCCAAAATGATGTGCTTTGGGATCTCGACGGTCTCCAGCCTGGAGTTCACGTAGGACTTTTGGCTCAGTTGGATGCCATTGTCATCCTGCTTGATGTTGCTACCCACATACTCAAAGTCGTTCTCTTCCCAATCGGCAATAGGAAAGATGCCAGAGAGCTGTTGCTTCAGCGAATCTAAAACCTGAGGGGCGGCCGCAATGAGCAAATCATCTACGTGAGTAATAAGTGCTCCGTGAAGATCGCCCTGTTGATCGCGCAGCAAAAAGTAGCAAGCATCAAGTTCATGTGAAACCAAATGAAGGTGTTTTCCATCTATGCAAAGGTCAAGCTTTTTGAGATCAGTTGATAATTTCTCCCACCATAACCTAGGGCTAGTTGCTAAGCCGAAGACGCCCTTGATGACCTCAATCAAGGCACCAGGTTCCACGCCAGGCAAGCTGCGTGGTGGTTGGGAGAAATAAAGGTTCCTCCGAGCTTCATGTCCATTGAGAAAAGCTGCTTGCACATCACCAGCCGAAAGTCTCCACCCAAACTGTCCCGCAAGAAAAAGCAATGTCATAAAAGAAAGCTTTGTCGCCGTTGGGGCTTCTGTTTGGAGGGATCCATCTTTGAGGTCTGGGTCGCGATGTCCTCCAATGCACAATCTAGCCTTTGCCTTTGGTGCAATGCTGGGATCCTCTCGACGCTTCGCCACGTTTTTGTCACGGTAGGCAAAGCGAGAGGGAAGAATGCGATCTTTGGAAATTGTGGATCGCACTGCATTGCTTTCTTCCATGTTCAAGACCCTTACAGCTCCGTACTGCAAGTGCTCTTTCCATTGTTTCTCTTCTGCTGCAGTGTAAAGCGGCTTCTCAGGCTCGGGGATGTCGCTCCATTTCACCTCTTTGTCCAACTGCTTTTGATAGGCCTTTGGAAGCTGAAAATCGGCCTCGTCATTTTCTTCAATTGCATAGGTCACGTGGGAAGCATGAGGAGCTTGAGACTTCACCATGGGAACATATTGTTTGCCACGGGCGCGTTTCTGAGGCACTAGTGTATCCAAGTCGTCGACCCGGATATCATCTTGAGCATCAGCAAAAAGATCTTCGTTCTCATCATCTTCATCAAGATGGTGTACTAGTTGGAGGAGATCTTCCTGCATGACCTTGGCTTGCATCAGCATGCCAAGCTCTTCGGATTCTGCATGACGCAGATGCTCACGCGCGCAAAGCAAACACCTGCCGCCTCTAGAAACCCAGAAAGAGTCACCTTCTACACCCACAATCGTTCCAGGTCCAATCCATTCACCTGCCTCAGGTTTGAGGCGTGCAGCTCCACCCGCATTCTTGGACTTCCGGTAGAGATAGACCCAGTCACCTGGTTCAAAGTTGTTCTTGACAGTCCTGGGTCTCCCTTGAAGAGCTCGGCGAACAGCGCTGTCGGCCTGAGATTTGATAAAAGCTTCTCGGGCCGCTTGCCGAATTTCTTCATGTCTATGTCGTTCTTGTCCAGGAGTCAAGAGCTCATCCTTGATCATCAATTCAGGATCTTCGTCAATCATTCCATTGCCGGAGCGAGGCTGAGCACCGAAGACCCATTGTGCAGGTGAATAGCCATGCTTTCTACGGAGCGAGTTCTTGGCTTGACAGACCTGAGCAAGGGTCCATTCAGCTTCATCATCCGTGATTGCCATGTGGTCAATTGTTTTCTGCCAGATCATACGATACCAAGAGTTTTGACGTTCTACTGGACCATTTTTCCAATGAGCCTGACCAGCAACGTACTCAACCTTGATGCCATGTTGTTCCATACAATCTGTAAATTCCTTCATCAAACCCCTTTCTTGATCAGCAACCACACGATGAGGAGAACCAGCCCAGGAGACCCATGCGTCTAGAAATGCTTCAGAGATGTTGTTGGATGTTCGGCCCTTGAGCAACTTTACCACATGGTACCCCGAAGCTATATCAAGGATTGAGAGGACGTTGAGCTTTCGTTTGGAAGGGGTATACAAAACAAAAGTGTCCACACCGACCTCCTGATTGAAGTCCCTGGCAACAATAGTTCTGGCTGGGCGTCGGGTCCCAGGATTCGCATGTCGCTGACAAGTTGCGCATTTCAACTGATGCGCGGCTTTCACCACATCATCCCCCGCACCTGCAAGACGAAGATGTCGTGCAAGGTCTTCGTGTCGAGGGTGTCCAAGGTTCTGGTGCAACCTGCGCAAGATCTGGGCTGTATGCTTCCCAACGTGCGGAGGAAAAGTGATCCCAGTCAAACTTGCTCTAGTTGCGGACTCGACTGGTGTGTTTTCATCACCTACTGATTCACCATGTGGAGCATGTGGATCACCCTCATGTACTGTGTCATGTAGAGTATGTTGTTCCATGTCGACATCACTACCATCCATGTAGATATCTGATCCCTGCAAAGGTGTACCAGGTTCATAGCCATCGCTAAGCTCCCCATCCCCAATAACAGGAAAAGACGTCCAACATCTGGGCACGATCTCGGACTTGTAGCATTCAACCACAGCTCTGCAGAACTCGTAGGTGTAGACGCCTGCAGCACGGGTGTTACGGCCGGCGGTTGGGGTATGCACATGATCACCTTGGCACCTACGACCTAGATCGCGATGAAATACTCCATGAGAACAAATCAACGTAGTGGGTTTGCGTAAGAGGCCATCATCGGTGACGGCACGCAAGTTGTACCTACACATGTCCAGGTTCACTCTAAACATACGTGGGTCATGGAAGATCTCGGCAAAGGAGCCGTCGTCCCACATGTCGCTCATGAAGGGATGTTCAAAAACAACTTCACCACCATGTGCCATTTGAATTTGTGCTACCCTCTTTGAAAAACGAATCAGTTTCCTTTGTGCGGCCCTTTCACGCCTAAGAGCTTGTTTTCTCCCATGATAGTTCAAGCGCTGCCAAGGGCTCCATTTTGTACAAGGCAAAGCGATCCAGAGAAGCTTTGGACGATGGTGCATGATGTCGTTGATCACCTCTTCTTGTACCTCAGACTTCGAAAGATCATGGCCGAGTTTGATGTCACGTGGTTCCAATACATTGAAGCCTTGCTGTGCAAAAGTCTCGGTCAGGTGTGCCGATCCTGCAAACAACTCCAAAAAGTCTACCCTATCCTCAGCAGCAGTGACCAAATTGGATGCAAAAGTTTGCAATGGAGTTGCACACACAGCGACCAAGGTTGCCAAGGCTGTCACTGCTTTGGCTGCCCAGGACTTTACCTTCTTCTTGGTGTTGCGTCGCACACGACGCTTCGGCAGATTCCGTACCGCCTCATAGTCGTCACCGTAGACAAACTTTACCTTCGGCTCCAAGTTCTTGTCATGGCCGTAGGTCTCATCAGTGACTACGTTATACACATCCTCATAGGTCTCATCAGTGGCTGTGTTATACACATCCTCATTGTGCGGAACCCCGCCCGCCTCATACTTTGAAACCTTCTCATTCTCAGTCTCATAGTCACTGGACACCGGGCTTGCATCACCTTGATCTCTCTTGTCTCGCTTCTCTCTCTTTGCCGCAATAGCGACTTTCACTGATTCTCTAAACTTCCGTCCCTTGGCACGGCGGTCTTTGTTGCCTCCTCTGCCATCTTGATTGTGTGCAGGATCTTTGTGCGTTCCTGCAGCTTGTGGATCCCCTCCTTCTCTGACATGGGGCCTTTCACCGAAGACTTGACGCCAGAGCTTTGCGAGGGTCCCGCCGTAGTTTCCATACGAGCCCGCAGCATCCTCATCAGAAGACCCTGCGTTGCCTTTGGTGGTATCTCCAGCCCCTCCTCCAAGCACTTCTCCTTCAGTTGTTCCAGGGTGCATTTGGTCAGACCCAAACTGGTCTTCCTTTGAGGCCCCCGGGTCTCCATCAACAGTGACCTCAACTCCGGCACTGACATGCTCGGCTCGTACTTCACCTTCATGTCGGTCAAGGCACCCAGAAGCTCGGCACGCCGCATCTTCCATACCGAGACTTGGTGGGACATCACCTGGGTTTGGCGCCCCAGGTGAAACTGATTGAAGCACTTCGGCTACTTGAGGCCTTTGGAAACGGCTTCGCCCAATCCACAGACTTTGTCCTTTGACCTTGGCCTCAAACCTCCAAGCATGAGACATCACGAACGGCTTTCCAGTGTGTGTACAGAGTATGCATGTGCTGGTACGTGTGTCGCCAAGGGAAAGGAGAAGACATTCTTTCAGATCATCGTCACTTGTTTGCCAATCTCGAGGATCAAATAGGTCTCTTCTAGGAGTGACATGAATACGGTCCATGTAGAGATCACCTTCAATCCAAAAATCCCCCAAAACCTCGTTGTCACGCCACCAACCCCGAAACCATTCTGGGCAAAGATGTTCAGCAGATAGTTTGTTGAGAACCAGGGGATCCAACTTCTTGGGGTAGAACAACTTCTTGGGGACCTCTACAACATCACCCTCATGACGCACCATGTATGCCACACTCTCGGAAGGTACGTAGATCTCAACCAGATCCCACTGAATGCTCTTTGGCCATCGTGGGGCAGGGCCAGAACCACAAGCGACCGGCACCGCAGGGAGGCCAGTCAAAGTGGTTTGCAAAGGAACATCAAACAAACTAAGTGCTTCGAAGGATGCCGTATTGGCGGGCAAATCATATCGCATGCCCAATTGGGCCAACACTGGACGGCTCAGCAAAAGGGGCACATCTGTGTCCAGTTCAGACACCTTCAAAATAAACCACTTGCCATGTACGTTCAGCCAAAAACACCATGCTCTCTTGGAGAGGAACAACTTGTCTCCACCAAACTTGAAATGCTCATGTTGTTGAACTACTTCAAATTGATGGCCTTTGGCCAATGCATTCTGACGCAGGCGCTTGATCCACTCACTTCCAGCAACAGATCGGCTGCAGGCGCAATCGGTGATTGCCACGATCTCTGAAGTCTCGAGGCTTCCAACGTGAAAAGCTTCGCAAACATGTAGAACCTGGGCAGATTGGACAGGAGCTTTGTTCTGTGGCTTCTTCCTGTCCTTTTCCCCGTGTTTACGAGGTTCCCATAGACGTCGGTTCATACGATCTTGAACCACAGCAGCATCTTGAAGTTTGGAGAGTTCATATCTATTGCCAGTAGAGGATAGAAGGTTGAGTTCAGCGTCATTCTCAAGACGGAGCTTATCCACATAGAACCAAGCCAGGCATAGGTCAGGGAGATTACAACCAACTTCTTTGAGACGTGAGACCTGTCTGTCATATTCCTGGTTAAAGTCACGAATCTCTTGGCCGTGCCCCTTCTTGAGATACTTGAAGAATTCCAACATACACTTGCCAACCTTGACAACCTCCTTGTCTAGATACTTCTCGGAGACCCACTGAGTGAAAACATCCACCCCATGCTCACTATCCAACAAGGCTAAGTCGAGTTCTTCCGCATCCCTCCATGCCCTACCAGTCAGGTTGTTATACAAGGCCAATGCTTGCTTGTTTGGCCTCAACCTTGTCATCCTTCTCCATGCTGCCACCTTGCGAAGATAGCCGCGCGTCGCCATGCCGTCTCCGTCATCTTCACCTGAGAATTCAGGTGCGCTGATTTTGTCACTACCCCCAATCCGATCATCTTCACAGTTTGCGCTGACTGATCCGTTTCCACCGGAAGGGGTAGTAGTTGTTGGGGACCAAGAGTACCGTGATCTTCTCCTAGCCCTCCACTCTTCCCATTCAACATCAGTCCAAGGCCCCAAGGAACTATGGGTGACTTCCCTTTGCCCCTCATGAGTAGCATCCCCATCACTAGACGCACTACTAGGGCCCCCGTCGCCGCTATGCTCCTCCACACCTGGGCCTAAAGGCGTTGGGGCAGGCATCAAGAGCAACTGCTAAGGATGCACCACCACTTTCCACCACTTGCCAATGTCCTTCTTCTGGACCGTCCCGGGGTATTATCGAGCCCCCCGGGTGGCTCCGCTACCAATGTGAACTGGTAGTGGATGGTGCAACCAAAGATCAAACGAATGCAAATGCGACACCGCCGCCTCCAATCGCCATGTGCTTTTCCAACAAGCTGAAATCCGTGGGCCTAGAGCCGCAAGTCCACGGCACCTGTACTGTATGCATGTATGTGTCAAGGTGAAGTTGGTTCATTCACAGCTATATATGCTTTACTGACAGCTAGGCTACGAGTACCGGTGCAATTTTCAAATGCCACACTCGAAGCCGATATTCGAACTCGAATGATGAAAATCGGACTGTCCTGAACGTGACCCTGACAAGGCCTGATGTGGTTTGCGAAGCAAAGGGTGCTTGTAATGCACGGGGTTTGGACAGACCGTGTGACAGGAAACTAAGTGCAGTTGGTGTGCGGAGAAAAAGTACAAACGATGCGGCCGCACAAGCCTTTACAGACTATCGGATCAAAGAAGCTTGGTTTGATTCCTGGAATGTACAAACGAATAGAATGCACATCGTGTCGCATGTAATGAGTCTACATAGAATGTTGCACAAACATGCACATTTTGTAGATTCTACAGAACACGCTTCAATTCAAACGCTTTGTTGGCTGTGCCCCAGGGAAAAGCTTGCATCTGCGGTTTGCGCAGTCCTATAGAGAGGTCCACAGCCCCTTCAGTTTGAGTGATGATTCATTGACAGTGGATCAGTGGCAACGATAGCTCTGAGAGTAGCAGCACACTGCAGCCCTTGAAACTGTTTGCAAAACTAAAAGAACTACTAAGTCCGCTGCAGCAGTAGGGAAAAAGAACAACTCGCACTGAAACTGCTCCACAAAAACTGCGTGGTAAAACCAAACACCCCTTTCTGAAGCAATGAGAGCTTGAAGCGACAGAAGTGTTCTATGTCCTTGGGGGGTCATAACAAAAGGCGGTCATCGATGAGACAAAGCGAAAACTTTGAAGCCATTCCTTCAAAGGAATCAACACTTCTGAGCGCACCTGGAAATCAGCAACGCCAGTAAAGCTCCATGACAACCTGCGAAAACTCAAGCTAATGTGGACACTCAGTGAATGTATCTAAACGCCCATCATCCTTTGAACATGCTGAAATGAAATGTGCGTCTTGTTTCCATGTGAAAAACTCCGCAACGACATGCGGGCTAGAAAATCCTAGATTTCTAATCACAAAAACTGAAAGAAGCTGTAAAGAAGCTTGAAGGACAGCTAAGGACAGCTTCAATCTATGAATGATTATGAATGCAAACGGCCTGTAGGTGTCAGGATCATCGCCGCCAACAGGGCAAATGATGGCTTGCGTCGTAGGGAGCATGCTGCCGTCTTCTGCGGCTCTCCTGGAAACAAAGGAGTCATTTGGGCATGGCCCGTCATGTCTCAAAATTGGGACGGCAATGGACCCACAAAATCTTAGTATATACTAGGCCATCCTTTTTGGGGGGGGTGATAATTTTGAGACATAGCCATTATGGCCACCATGGAATGAATGGCACTGCAGCATCCTGCAACAATGATCACATGTGGTCACTCTTGAAACCTCGAAATTCTGAAAGAAAACTAGCCATGTTGTGATGCTGATTCAATTGTCCACTCTCAGGCGGTAAGAGTCCTGAGACATGTCTCGAAGGCCGCATGCAAAGACCTATCATTCTATCAGGCAGAAGTGTCAAAGCATGTCAAAGTAATCATAGAGTGACTACGCTGACTTTGCTGCAAACCCGGCCAAACCCGGCCTGATGGTCAGTATCTGTGCTCCCACTTGCGTTCGCGCTGTGGTGGAAGATGCGACTGCTGCTACGTAGTGTTGGGTAAGACGCCAGAGATCCTTCAAAACATGTTTCTGCGTCTCCAAGTCCTTGGACAATTGACAAAAAGCAGCTCAAAAAATCTCAAAAAATCAACTGGTGGAATGAAAATCCTTGATTTGTCAGAAGTGATCTTGTTTGCATGGATGCTTGCAGGACAATGCTGCTTAGGCATGACGTCAAAGTGATTTCGAGGAGGTCTTGTATGATCTGTGAAAACATGATAGGAACGCCCCAGTTTTCTGTCTGTAGGTGTCTATACGTATATTGTAGAATATCGTAGGCATGCTCTGGAAATGGGTTTGATGGTTCTCTGGTTTGACCCTTAACCTTTGGACATGGCAAGGTTCAAAGTCTTTCTTCCAATCTTCATGACCGGGTGGAAATTGGCGGATCATGACATCTTCAATCAACGCGCCAATCCTGCCATGGTAAACAGTTGCTAGTGCCAACATCCAACACACTTTGCCTCCGCGAGGTGATTTCTTTGGCGAGTCCTCAATTTGCTGATCTCTTCCAAGCCATTGTTCTCCAACTTGTCGCCTCACGATGTCTTTGTTGTGACCACAACGATTCAGAAAAGCATAGAAAAGCCATCTACTGAGCTCCGCACAAACTTTGGTAGTCTCGAAAATGAGATCGTAGCCGCTCAGCCTAGCTGGACTGCTGTCACTCTTTGCATAATAAGGCAGGCTGGGAGCACAAGAGAAGTAACTTGGAGGAGATCTGTCTACAAACTTGTACCATTCTTTGCAAGACACTCGCGAAGTGCCGCAATGTCTACCTAGGTTCGCAAAAGAGCAGACTGTTCGAAAATGTTCGAAATGTGGAGTCATATTGCTTGACATTCTTGCGCTCAAACTACTGGTACAATTGGCTGCTTTCAAGTTGCATGTTGGCCAGGCGAGAGAGAGTCTTTGCTCCCCATCAAATGGGTGTATGCATCCTTGTTTCCATGTCCTCAAATGTCAAAATAATGTGCGCAGTGGCCACGTACTAGATTCAAGACTTTGTGAAAGATCTATAAGAGATATGGGGGAAAATGGACAAGTGGAATCTGTCTTAGTTTTTCAAACTTCAACGCAACGAACCTAAAAAGTCCTGAGTAAATCTGCCTGCTTCATCTAGGTTTGACAGCTGCTGGCACTCCACAACTAATCCGAGCGGCCAAACCAGGGTACTGAGAGAAGCTCCCAGCCTGGGAAGCCTGAATATCCCACGAAGTCCTGGCCAATTACATCAGGCACTAAGAAAATGAAATATGATAAATATGTATTTCATTGTGTATGTATAATATATATATATGTATTACTATATAAATATAAAGTATTACATATAAACTTACCTTGGCTCTACGTCAGATTTTGCTAAAGTTGATTCGTCTGAACCCAATCAATTCCTGCATATCCCTACCTGTATGGACAGAAGCTGAAATATGAAGTCAAAAATCATATAAAAATCATCTAAAGTCATCATGTCCTACGCAGAAAGTAAGAACACAGCCCATCGAATCCGATCTCAGGTGCGTTGGCGCCTCAGGGACGCCGCGGCTGATGCCCACTGCCTTTGCAGCTAAGGCCTGCCGCTGGACTTCACGAGCTTCAGCCACCTGGTGCCGCAGATTGCAACTTGCCCCTTAAAGAAATATTGTCTGCAACAGGCCACATATTGGAAATATGATGAAATATCTATGGCATGGTAGACCGAAACAAGAGAAGAATGGCTTATGTGCACACCATGTTGAGGGGTTGTGTAAGATGTTTTGACAGCGAGATCCAGCCTTGCCATCCACCTCAGCAATCAAACGGCGTGCTGACTCCTTCTCATCACTGGAGATGCTTTTCTGGCAGAGAACCTTCAGCTCAAGTGTCACAACAAAGCCAATATCGATCTGATTCGGCGAAGTATAGAGTTGTTGTGTTTTCAAGTTGAAGGTTGACGTACCAAAATTCAAATAACGCTTGTGACATGAAAAGTTCCCTGCCTTTTGTGCCATTTGGCGACAGGCACACTCAACCACCATGAAGTCCGATTCGGTCAGTGCCTCTATTGCACCGTTGCAATCCGACGCACTAAAAATACAGGTTCAAAATGGTTCAAAATCATCCTTCAAATCATGTTGCCTTGGCCCTTTTCGATCCTTTTTGGGATGTTTCATTGTCCATCTACCACCAGGACGGAAGTTCCGACATGAGCACGGCCACATGCCAGGCGCACCTCCAACTGCGTATCCTTTAGCGCTTTATGGATGCGGGACACCTGCCCCAAACGTAAGAAGTACATCAGCAGCTTCCTGCGTCCAGAGTTGATGTGCACTCAGCCATCGTTGGAGACAGCTTCAGGCAAAATTTCAGCTCAGTTTCCTTTCCACTTAGGGGACCAGCGTGAAATCTAAAACTTTAGAGGTGCATGGTGTTACCCCAAGTTTCTGCGTTCCAACGCAGGCGCCCAGCGTTTACTGATACCTTTCTTGTCTCATTAGGTTTTTGTTTCGTAAAGTTTTGAGCCCATCCGCACTACTTCATTGTTGCTGCAATCTACTTTGCTTCTCGTATTGTTGTTTTTTTCTTATTATTATGTTTCTCCTTCTTCTCTTTCTTCTCCTCCCTCTTCTCTTTCTTCTCCTCCTCCTCCTTCTTCTTCTCCTTCTCCTCCTTCTCCTTCTTATTCTTCTTGTTCTTGTTCTTGTTAGTGTTCGTGTCATGGATTTCTGCTGTTTGGCATCCAATGACACTTGACAGAGCCCTGTTCAATCAGACGATCAAATCCTGGGCCTGTCCGACTCCTCAACACCTCTGATGCCCAGGATCAGTCGCAAAGCTGCAGGGATGCATTTGTAGTAGCCTTAGCGGCAACCGTTCACAACCCGAAATATAAAGACTGCCAGTGGAAAAGGTTGTCTGTCCCAGCAAAAGCGTACCAGCTTAAAAGTACATGGAATGTCAGGTTGTTTGGGTTGATGCCCACTAGTGGGGAGAAAAACATTCATAAAAACATTCATAAAAACATATAATAAAGAGACCATATGTAAATTAATATATTCAATGATCCACCTGAGAGCCACGCAGGAACCAGCCCGCTGACATGTAGCTGGAGTCGACCAGGACCTATAGATTTGCCCAAGGTGCCCAGAAGGGGGGCAGTATTCATCAGTATTCATAGATGACATAGTTGCGATTTATATTACACTTGGATAAGAGTGAGTACAGGCCTTGAACAATCCTACACAAGACTAGAACCTGCTAGACCATGTTGGAATCATGTTTTTGTTGAAAATCCAAAGATATTGCTCTCAAGATTGAGATGCTTTGAAGGACTTTATCTGAGCTGGCCTGGTGGGGCAAAGTCTGTACTCAATGATTGTGCCCTGTACACAATTGTTTCGTTCAACATTTTTTTGCCTGTTTCAGCAAGTGCTGAATATTTCAGTCTAGGGAGTGTCAAGCTGAGAAAATCATGGAAAATCAATTCGTGCTTTTGAGACTCCTAAAACTTCTGTGATGGGATTTCTACTTTGTTCTTCCCTTTATATATTGCTGCTGTGAGAGTCACGTTCTTTGCCGTCTTCAGACAGCTTTCAGTGTCACGGTATGACAAATTATGTCAGAGTTGCTTGCGTTCGCGCATTAGTCAATGGAGTCGTTGCGGTGGCAAGTTGGAACAACAAAGCAACATTGTCACTATGCATCCTGATCTGCTTTTTGGTGACTGTGTAGAGAAAGGTGTGCAACTCACTCTTTCACGCGCCCTCCGATTTAAGCAAGAGACGTGTCTGTTTGCTCTCGAACATCGCCACTGGGGAGAATCAGTGGTAATAGACATTCATAGAGCATCACTGGCTTGTGATGGTCAGCCTTCGTGTAGTAGATCCTCAGCTGTTAGCCCCGACTTGATCCGACTTGAGTCCAACAAATCCCTGCATGTGGGTCAGGCTCAAAAAACGGCAGCCCAGCGTCTTGAACAGAGAATAGAGCCACAGCTCGTCCAGAATCTTTTCAGGAGGAATGCCCTTCAAAAGCCAAGATGTAACGCGCTTCTCCTTTGGAAACACGCCAGCCCCTGCATCCTGTACCAGCGGTGACAGGCCGCACTGTTTAGATATCAAATGAAAAGCGGACTGCACCATCAAATGCTTAGGTATACATCTTGTCTCCGGCACAAACAGATACGCCACCACTGAGTCCTCAGGATGGTCATTCACTCCCTCGCCAGTGTTGCACACTGCAAACTTATACCTGCAGCAGGTCTCAAACAGTGTCCAAAGGCCAGCATTATATACTTGGTTCAGCATTCAGTCCGAACAATACAAACCTCCAGCTTTGCCGTAGTGCAATGATGTCTGAGCTACATTGAGCTACTACAGCTCAGAGGGCAAGAACATAAATATGAAAGTAAACGAGCAAAGACTCAAAAAAAGTGAAACCAAGAAATCCAGCCCGGCTCTAAGACCTCTCCAGGAAACCTTCACTGCATATTTTGCAAGCTGATTAAATGTCGTCAAGTGGCTCTGAATCGCTGATGCGCTGAAACAGGTAGATGATCGCATGGCCACCTTCAGGGAGCTTCAGGAACTTCAGGGGTCATTGGTGGAACGGTCCCACTGGCTCTAAGCTTGACGAGGGTGTCGTCAAGTGCACACTTGCTGCATGCTTCTTGACCCGCACTGTACAAGTCACTCGGACACTTGTATCAAGCCGTTTGTTGCCATGTCTACAGCTACAGCCACTCATGAACCTGCAATTTCAAGATCTTGCGAGATTTCCTTTTCCAAAATGTGTTGTGACGTGATGATCATCACCCCATTTCCGGCATCCGGCACCTTTGTTGTGTCTCCATCCTCCAGGTGCCAAGAAGAGTTCTCCAGGCTTCAGTTTCTGGAGGCGACGTTTCAGATCTTCACACCAAGCCGCTCCGAAACCTCCATGGCCTCACGCCGATTCCATCGAGGCCGCAGCATCTTTGGTCTAAATTTATTGTATAATACTGTACTGTATAATACTGTATAATGATCATTGATCATATTATTCATATTATGATTATAAAACTGTTGGTGTTATTGAATTCATAAAATTCTGGAGGCAACGTAACGACTTGTATCGACTTTGACTTTGAACCTCTGTGCACCGATTTGTAAAATTTGACACTTCAAACATGGAGCTGCCCTTGCTCCTTGCCTGTGCTGCCCAACCTGACCCAGCAACAAGCTTGCAGTCGCTTCAAATTGATTGGAAAGTGCTGCTAGCACCAAATTTGTTGAATTCACTGAACATGTCAATAAATAAAAGTATCCGTTTGTGATCTCAAAGAAATCATATTTATCTGAAATAGATCATTTGCGATCCCGGATTTCCAGCGCTTTGAGGCCGAAAGAAAACATCAAAAAACAAGCAAAAATCCTCCACGAGGATCATGACGCCTGGCACCCTCGGCAAAGAGTTCCGTAGCTTCGTCCAAGACAGTTTTCACCTTCACAGACTTCACAGACTTCACAAATCAAAAATGTCAAAGGCACACGGTGCCACACAATCCACGCAAAGTGAAGATGCTTAGGCTATTCATGGGGCAAAAGAAGATCTTGAAATACCTTGAAGATCCTTGAAGTATGTCAAAATATGTTGAAATATTTGAAAGCTTCATGTAGCTTCATGCAATGTAGCAGTTCTCCTTTGTGACGGCCACTGTAAAAAATACTGAAATATGCTGACATTGAGGAGTGCCTTGGAGGAGAACTTGTCCAGCTTCTTCAACTCACCCAACCAACCAGCGACATCTCTTAATGTCTCTTCCTCAGTGACCGATTCTGTTCTATGCCTATGTGGCCCACGTGCCATGTCAATGAAGTCGGAGCAAACTGAGCAAGTCACAAGTGAACCTTTTTCCGAATTTCCCTTTAGGAAATCATGGTGAAACAGGAAGCAGACAAATATTTACAGGTGGTCCATGGTGTACGGCTGTTCGCCTCCTGGAGCTACTCTCTGAATCCGCATCCAACATCAAATTTGAAAGGAACCTTCACCACCGTAATGGTTGAAAAGTATTTCATGAAGTCTTTGCATTCCATGTAGAACTGGCCATCTTTGGGCATCCCTTCTTTGCCGTCGGTTTCCTTGATCTTGTCCCAGTCAAAGAGCTCACGAAAGCGAGCCACCTGGTTGTGCCTTTGATTTGTCATCCAGTTCTGCCAGTCGTGGTTTGACCACTTGCCCTTCCATTCAAACCAGCCCCAAGGGTTTCGGAGTTCGACCAAGTGGATCTCATTGTCATCCTCAAAAATGGAGTGGATTCCAAGGATAGAGTATGCATGATGACCCACAAGTCCCAGTGTCTCCTTTTCCTCTCTTGGTGCTGTGCAAGAGACAACCATCATTCGTTGAGCCTTGTGTCTCATCCACCGAAGATAGTCGGAGACTTTTGTGTCTGTTTTGAGCTCCTTCCCGATGGTCATCCAGTACCATGGGCCACCTGTGAGGGCCATCAAAAGGCCTCCATAGCCAACAGGTTTACCTTCTCCACCACCAACCATCAAGGAATAGGAGCCATGAAACTTTGCCAAGGCTTTCTCCAAGAGCATCGGCCACAGCTCTAAATGGTCCCTGGAGTTGGCACAGGCCGTTTTGCCGCGTTCATCTCGAGGAAAGATTGAATCAACGATGATCCACGCCCAACGAACATCTTTTGGCTTGGATTCTGAACATTGCCAGCAGACACGAACCGCATAACATCCTGAGGGCGAAAATGTGTTTGGATAGATGGCTTGTTCAATCAGCTGCGGCCACTTGGCTACGGTTGCAATGGTTGACACCATCCAACAGTTGCCAATGTATCCCTGCATGATGTCGTTTGGGTCAACTCCTTCACTAAACACTTTCATATCCACATAGTTTTGCGGAGTACCCCAAGTGTTGTTTTCATGAAGGAAACCAGATTTCTGTGTGACGCGATCCACATAGCGGATCTCTCCCAGCGTCTCATTGATGTAGTCGACAATCGCTGGACCATCAGTGAAGTACACATCATCTGGATGCTGCCAATCTGCTCTTCGGTCAAAGAGAAACTTCTTCACGCCTTGGATTTTGTGACAAGCGAAACGAAGTCGAAAAGTATTGTGTTTTCAACATATTTGGTGCAAACAAAAACATTGGAAGATCATGTTGCACATTTGTCACAAGGTTGCGCCTTGGACCTTTGTAGTCTATTGTTCAGTTCTGCAGAGATTTCTAGGTGCCTAAACATGACATCACAACTATGTTCGTGTCGTCAACATACAGTTCTTCACGCCTTGGGCATGTTCCTGTTCGTCGATGTAGGTCTGAATCTCCGTTTGGTCATAGTCAATGGCACCATCCCATTCATCCAGACACAGGCGGTTATATGGCTCGTAGGCCTTGCCCCGAACCCGCTCACGTAGTTTGACACGCCGCAGCTCTCCACTTGCTGGACCATACCATGGGTACTGGTTGAAGATCTCCATGTACTTCCGATCTATCTCCACTTGAGGGGTGTTGACTGTGATATCCATGCGGGCAATAACAGCGGCTCCCAAAGGAAATGCAATATTCCAGGTTTGATCGACGACTTTGTTCATGACTCTGACCCTTGGTGGCAAAGCTTTGAAAGCACGATAGACTTCTTCCGCTGCGTTCATGGCAGCATCAAAATCAGCATCAAAGTCAGCCACAGAGTCAAACCCCTTCGCAAGCTCCATCCATTCTTTCAGCTGCTCTGCCTCCTCCTCACTCAAATCAACGTGTTTGTCATAGTCATCTTTTTCTTTCGGTGGATTCTTCAGTTTGCTCTCAATGACCGTCTCCATTTGTCCACTGGAATCATCATCAGCTGGTTTTTCCAAGGCTGAAACAGCCGACATTGGAATCGCGGTAGGCTTCCCAAAGTCATCCATTTCTGCTTTGTCGACCGGCGCCCCAGACGCCCCAGAGGCCCCGGCACCTGCAGCACTTGCGGCACTTGCGGCACCTTCCGTCCCATCGGAGGAGGCACCACAACCCATTTCTCAGGAGGGACGCCGTGGAGTATCCCTTTGAAGTCTCCGACCGGCTCCGACCAAGCGATCAAATTTCAAGGGGTGATCTCAAGTCATCTCAAGTCAAATCAAACCACATGCTATACATATCTACTATTAAAACCTATTAAATTGTTTTTTCTCTCTGCGTCTTGCTGTAGTTCAGCGAGCTTCTGAAAGTCCAACTGAAGTGAAACCAGATGATCTCATGGTCTAAAGGCTAATGGATATTTGCTGCACTGTCTAGCGTTAGTTCTAGCATCATCTCCTTTTCGAGCCAAACCAGCGTTTGCAACATAGGCGTGTCTTGTAGAACTGCATCGCTAAGACACCAAGTGCAGGCCAAGGCTCTGAGTGGCCACCTTCCAAATTTGTGTTCGCCACATAAGGGTCACAGAAGAGGCCGATGACCTAAACAAACAAAACATTGGCACACATGCCTATGAGCCAAACAAATCATTTCTGCTCAACTCCTTTTGAGTGCCACGCAGTCTTGCTGTCCCATGGGTCCGGCATTGCGTCAGAGGTACGTGATGGGGGCAAGGATCCAGTAGTGATGTATCGCACGTTTGGTTTTGAAGAGTCTGGAGCTGGACTCCGGTTGGAGATCTGACTTCCTAAATCTAAGTCCTTGTGCAACAGGTCTTTTCCTTCTCTCTGGCAGTATCAGTAAAGCTGCAAGAAAATGCTGCGAGAAAAACAACTGCATTGATACCTAAGCCAACGCAACACGAAGGTCGATTCAGGGATAAACGCCATATCGTCACACTGTGAGGAGTGTTTCTTTGTTTGCCACATGGAAAGAAGCCCAGTGGAGTGCTGATATTGCTGACACAAGCATTGTAGCATGATCTATCTGTAGTACAAATTTGGTGTCTCATGAGAGGGTAATATCCCAAGAGACCCGATTTGCCCTCCAATTGTCCAAAAATGCCAACAGCATTGAAAAGGTAAGCTTCAGTAGGTCCAGGTGCTGGTGTACCTGGTTCACGGCTTGCAGGGCAGGAGCCTGGCGAGTGTTCACTTGGAAAGTCTGTGCCTCTGAAGCTGACTGGCACGATGCCCCAAGGAAACCAGCCAGCCTCCTGCTGGAGATGCAGGAGCCTCAAGAATCACAGAAAGGACTTTACCTTTAAGATTTAGTGGTTTTTGATGGTTTTTGTGTATTTTTGTACTGCTGGCATCTATACTCTCATTCAGAGCCAAAACTATTCTGAAACTGACATACGACTCTAGAGACTCTAAACTATACAACATTCTGAAATTTCCCGAGCACACTGTGTGTGTGTGTGTGGGTTGCCTGCTGTGCAACCTCGTGAGCCAACATAACAGCAAGCCTCACACCCCACTTCTTATCACACTTCGTTTCAGGACGCCAGAACTGCCATGCTTGGTGTCCCCACTCTGTTTGCACTTCGCGCAAGCGTTTGAACTCGTCCTCCGTGCGCCTGGGGTGTGGTGGCAATGAGTCCGGTCGCTGTACCAAGGGATCGGCGATGACTGTCCAAATTCAGACTCTACGGATAGCTTGTCAGGTCTCAGAAGGCTCTCTCAATCCTTTCTTCCAAACATTTCCAGACATCAGACATTCTCAGACTTCACTCCGAAATCATTCTGGAAAATCACTTGCGGTTTGTTCGAAAATTGGGTATCCCGTATTTCCGCTAATATCCCATTCCACTATAATATCATATATATGTATAGTGTCCATATATATATATATACATATGTATATATGTATATATGTATATGTATATATATATATATATGTATATACCTGTGTATACATATATATATACCATTATATACCCATCTTCCCGCATCGTCCATGGCATTCGCTGCCTCATGAGCTCCACCTCAGCCTGCTTTGCGGCGGCGGCTTTTTGCTTCACCTTCCGCCAGGATGTTGTTACTTTGTTTACCATGTTGCTGGGTGAGTCAAACGTGGCAAACGTAATAAAACCTAGTAAAGCGCAGGCGCAGTAGCACTAGAGTAGCGTAGGTTATGACTTCTGACGTATGACTTGTGACATTTAATGACTGTAACTTAGCTGACTTCAGGGTCACTCCCTTCAGGGTCACTTCAAGCTACTTTCGTTCAAGTCTGTATCTCTTGTTCTGCCTTTGAGGTTTGGCTGGCAAAAGCCTGGTCTGAAATTGCTTGCACCGTACCCCCTACCTCTTCCTGTAATCTGCGGCACTGCTCGATTGAGGCCGTCATCTTTGCCTCAGCCGTTGAAGCTTGGAGCTTTGGACTTGAGCATGAACTTGGATTCTCCAAACATCTGTTGTCAACTATCCGCCGCTTTTGGCAGCTACCCGACTCAAGGGTATAGTGCTCCTGTCGCCTTCATATTGGGAAACGACATACTGCATTCTACAACCAGTACAAAATGGTCAGTCAGACTCAGCTGCCGGCTCGAGCTGATGCTCTCCACTGCGCGGCCCAAGCGGCCATGCAGCTTGAAACCAGCATTCGACCTGGGAAACGACAGCATGTGGCATGGATTCCTTCCGTCTCCTCTGGTCTTTGCCTTCAACTTGAAGCATGCCAGTGGAACATGATGGAACAAGTCATGGCTGAACATTTCTGAACGAGGCACGGCGATGGTGCCGCACAAATGCATCCAAAGCCTTGGTGAAGAATCATACACCTGGACACCTGGACTTGAAATGACTTGAACTCTTCTCATCAAGCATGGTGCATAGCTGCATCAGTAGGCTAAGCAGGTGGCAGCCTCTGACGACTTGACAGCTGCTTCACGCCTAGCACATGGACTGCAAAGCTAGGTGAAATTGCTGAGATGAGTAAAGTATGTAAAGTGCAACTAAAGTGGAAAGATCCATCTCACCCTATCCCACCACGTTGAAAGACTCAAAGTCTCAAGCCTTCTTGAACTTGTTGCTGGAGGCGACTGAAGCCTCTGAGCCGCCTGCAATGGCTCAAACATGACAAGCACGACCTTCTACCTTTCACAGTCATGGATTTCATAATTAGACATGGGAATGTGTACATTTCATTTGCTCCTTTGGGTCGGATTCGCCATGGCCCAATATCCAGCAAGGGAGCGCGTCACAGAAGAAAGCATAAAATTGTATCGTTTAGCCACATCACCTGAGAAGACGCGATCTATTTTCTCTTCCCCATCTTGCCTTTGCATGCGGCACTTTGTGCTTCGAACCTGGTGACATGTCGCATGACACAAATTTTTAACGCGAACTCGAGGAGGCTTCTTATAGTCTTATTAGTCTTGGAGAGGGTGTGTGTGGCTGCATCTGCCACCCCACCTTCCACAGAGGCTGCCGGGGCTTCCTGAGGTCACAATTTGACACCGTGAAGATTTGAGGACTCTCTGAAAAACTGTACTTATACTGTACTTATACTGTACTTATACTCTCTTGGCATCTCTTGGCATCTCTTGGCATCTCTTGCCATCTCTTGCCATCTCTTGCCATCTCTTGCCATCTCTTGCCAATTCATCCCATGAGAGACCAGTCCTTGGTTTCCTTTGGCGCCTCAGCGGTTTGCATCCATGGACCTGCTTGGGAGAATCGAGCGCCAGGTAAGATTTTGGCAAGAACCCCGACAATTGTGTACATGAAATTGTGTGGGGGGATGCGGGTTATGCAATGACCTATCCAAAATCTAGCAGCATGTGATGATGGCCGGCCGCTATGAGCATATATGACCAAAACACTGATAACACACAAAAATTAAAGGACCGGATAACCCCACATGTTACCAACTTCTTTAGACTTAGACTGAGCATAGAAAAGCAAGAAGGGAAGAGGAAGTATAAGAGTGAATGTTCATGTACAGTGAGTGAGTGAGTGA